>JADRCD010193365.1:11809-50103 GCA_019843815.1 Montemys delectorum
TTCTTCTTCTTCTTCTTCTTCTTCTTCTTCTTCTTCTTCTTCTTCTTCTTCTTGACAGTTAAAGGTCTTCATTAGTGTGGACTTTTTTAACTTAATTTTTTAATGTGAAAACATTTAAATATAAAGCAATTCATTATCTTTCACCTTGTCTTCAACTTATATTGACCACACAAAACATTATTTTAATACCTTATTTCTAAGAAATAATGGCTTGCTGGTTTGTTTTTGCTTCTTTAGTTAAAAGCTTTGAACATTTAAATCCACCCTAAGGTATGATAATGAAGTCAATAATTAGATAATGAAAAAAAAAACCCAAAGGCAAAGACTTCTAAAGATTATTTTTAAAGTATAAACTTATTTGATCCTGTAATATTACTGCAAGTTTCCTAGTTTAATGTACTGAGGAATCTTAGTTCCATACTTCCTAAAATTTAGCACCCAGAGCATTATGTACCAGGTAACATACAGAATTGAGAATTCTGTATACACTTTTATGAAATGCCTTAAGTTGAGACCAGCTGTGCAACTCAAACATAATTAATGTCTTATATTATGATTTGGTAGATTTTAACTATTGCATCATTTTTAAAAATACAGTATTTGTTACTAAATTTCTTAAAAGAGAGGAATGTGAGTTATTGGGAGAATAGAATCATTTAAAAGCAAAAATTAAAAAAGATAACATTAATAGCAAAACCTATTTGAAATATCAGTTTATCACATTAATCATAAACACATATATTTAAGTGACCTCTTTGAGATACATTGCATTTTATAATCTCTCTTAAAATTACTATAAATTCACACAGGTAGGTGTGTTCTTTCTAGAGCAATAGTTTTGTCTTCTCCTTAGTCATTTGAGAAACAATAAAACTAGGATCTGGGTAAGATAAAAAGCATTTACACTCCATAAACAAGATTATAAAGCAAAGGCAATACCTTTTGTTAAACTGTGCTTCAATATTCTGTTTTACCTACAGCTGAATGTGGTGCATCTGCAACAAATAACGAGGGAATTCTCCTCTCTCCAAATTATCCGTTGAACTATGAAAACAACCATGAATGCATTTACAGTCTTCAGGTCCAAGCAGGAAAGGGCATCAATATTTCAGCCAGAACATTTCATTTAGCACAAGGGGATGTTCTTAAGGTAAGTGGACTACTGTGATATACGTTGATCATTAAGTATACTTTCCTAAATAGGTTTACATTAAATTGCACATGTAATAAAATGTAAGTTCATTTACACTTTCATACATAACATTCCCAGTGTTCTTTTATTTGAAATAATATTTTGCTTCTAGTGCTTTGTTATAAAAATCACAAATTTTGTGATAAATTTTACGATAAATTTTATGATAAAAAATCATAATTCTTAAAGTATTTGTTTGACAATGACCAAAACAATGAATCTTTTATGCAAAATACCTCATTCAATAAAAATTTGGTATTTTAAAATATATGACAATTTTTCCTTTTTTACATATTCCATGTTGATAGCATTGGAAAGCTTTTGTGAAAGTTGTGACTATTAACTGAATGCCTTTGCATACAATTGATTTAGTGATTTTTTTAAGCTAGTGGAAAATACATTAAAGCAAAAAAGAGATATGTAAATATAGCCCCTAAGCTATATAACACATAAGCATCACTAATATTAATATCACTATAAGATAATGTCAAGAAATCCTTCCTGACACCTACCAATCTTGTTTACCTGTTTCTTAAATAATTCTGTCATGTCCTTTTATGATATTTCAAATGTATTCATCACTTGTGTATACCAGATGAAACTTCTTATTTGGACAAAGTGTATTTTATGTAACAATGATGCCTTTTAAAAGTGGAATATTCGATTGGTGGCTTCTGATGTGGAATGACTCAGTTTTCAATACATGGGGCTGGCCACCAGGAGTTTGACCATGTTCCAGTGTTTTTATGGGCAATGCAAATTGTATTTGTTTTGTTTTTTTCTTTTTCTCAATCTAGGGGTTTGGGGGGCAATGGTTGAGGGAAAGGAGGTCTCAAGAGTTAGGGGATAGACCTAAGAGGACCGGGGAATAAGTTTGTTCAGGGTTCATGATGCAGAATTCCAAAATAACCAATGAAAATAATTTGAAAAAAGGAAAATATTTCTGATATATATGATTTCCAAATCAAGAGGCCAATTTTGAGTGACTACATGAGAGGATAGGATTAAGAGAGATGGATGATAGAGAAAGCTACAGGCTATATGGTGATGCAGCTACTAAGCCCTCATTTAACGCTGAGGTCCAGGCACCAGTACAGTTGGGTATCACTAATATCCCTACATTCCCAAATGTAAATCTAATTTATATCTACCAGTTCCTGGCATATATTACTTTCTAGCATTACCCTAATGAATATTTTTTGTCTGTTCAATATATGACACTGAGTTATACCAGATGTCATTTGAATGACTCATGACCACTTGCATCATTAGTCATTTATAAATGTTACTTTCCTACCTATATTATGGAGCATATCAATACTTTAAATATCAATACTTTATACATGTGTGTGTGTATGTTAACCCACAAAGATGCATATGTGTGTAGATGACAAAAGTGAATGCCTGTGTCTTCATCAATCACATAGATATCCTTTACTTTTACAAATATAGCATTATTAGTTTTTTTGAGAACTTCACACAAAGTATTTTGATCACAATTACTTCATCTTTCAGTTTTGTATGAAATCCATTCTGTTTCTCCCATACCCTCCAAAATTGCTTTCCTCTTCTTTTTCTATGTTTTTTAATAACTCACTGATTTTCATTTATGCAGACTATGTATTCATTGATTGGGGCTATATTTAACCTACTAATAGGCACACCCTTAAAGAGAACTGGAATAAAAAGAAAGACAAAAAGAAAAATGAATCCTCCTAGCCCAGATATCATCGACTGCCAACAGTTTCTAAGCTAGAGGTTTGAGAACCACTCTACTCCCCATTTCTGAATGTTAGGTCTTGTACCAGTCTCCTTCAGGCCACCATCGCTGCTGTGATTTCACAAGTGCAGTGGTTCCGTCATGTCCTGAAGCCATTGTTTCAGTTGGGTGCTCAGTAACCTCTGGGTCTTATAATCATGCTGCCCACTCTACCACTATCAGTTCTGAATCTTAGGGAGGGGGTCAAAGACACATGCCATGTATCTGAATACTCCACACACACTCTTCTGTGGTATCCACATTACCAACTTAAAGAACAGTTTGATTCTATGTCAATCTAACAAAATAATAGTACTTTCACACCTAGATCCAAAAGCTACAAAATATGGGTTTAAGGGCATATTTGCAGTACCAGCATGCATTTGTTCCTGTAGAGTAGATCTCAAATCCAATATGAAAGTAGATGGCTACTCCCAAGATAGGCTTACTATTGAAACTGTGAATCTGTCTTGCATCAGCAGCTATTCCTTGGAGAATTCACAGGTGGATAAGACTCTAAATGACTTGCGTTTCCTAGTAGTCTATAGAGAATCCCTTTAGTAGTATGATAACTAATCAATAGGGAGAAAAGATGCTGGTCTGTATCAGTTTGATTTACAAATGTCTTTTAAAATGCCCTTGGTCAGTGGTACTTACTTCAAGATGCCCCTGAGTGAGACACCAAGATGCAGATCAATGCAGAAGCGAAAGGTGTATTTTCTGACATTTGGATCAAACTTCAATTAGTCCCTCAAGGCAAGTGACTAGAAGGTGACACCCACCCCCCCACACCCACCCTGAATGGCTATTACAAGCAGTTTTTATACTTTTTAGGGGCACAGGTTACATCAGCAAGGTTACAGTTCAAACTTATTGGGTAAGCATTTTGACCTTTAAATCTATTGGCTAGCAAGCATGACACATATTTGAATTCTATCTAGGACTTTCCAGGTCAGTTGACTATCAGTCAGTATATTCTGTGGTTTTTCTGAGAATTTTTTTACTCAAGAATGTTCCTGTGGGTGGAGAATGGAACTTGGCCTACCCTTGACCCCAGGCAGGAGGGGGATGCTGAAAGAACGGTGTGGGACTAGAAAAGCCCTTATGGTCTCTCATCCCCACTCTTTTTCTTGTACAAGCTCCAATCTTGAAGCTACACTCAGGGGTCTTTGGTAACTAAGTCATATTCTTCAGGTCTTGTCCTCAGAGTCTCATATTATTGGTGTAGGACCATCAGCTATACTTCTCCTATTTTATCCTTTATGAAGGATGTTGTTCAATATTAGGGTCCAAAAGTCAACAATAGCAAAAGAATAATTAAGGGTCTTAGCAAGGTGAATATGAGGGTGGTTAACCAATGGGAGGCACTAGAAAGAGAGTGATGGTGTGATTCTCAGAGGGACCCCCACACTCAAATCCCGGGAGCGACAACCCTACACACCACCAAGACACGGACTTGATGCAATCTGTAAGAGGCTTTTTATTCCAGCTAGCTGGGGGAAAATTCATATCCCTCTCAGGGGTAGAGGAGTCTGGCCCTGAGCAAGGTCTTAGGCAGCTTTTTATTTCTGTGCAGTTGCTGGAGCAAAAGGGAAGACTGAGGTAAGGGGAAAAGGTATGGGGTAGTTTCTGATTGGTGCTGGCTCATGCTAGGGTCCAGGGGTGGGCTAGGTTGTTTCTGGGTTCTTGGGCCAGGTCTTCTTGGTTCCCTTGTTTCTGGGTTCTTGGGAACTGGCCTCCCGCTTAGTCTAAACAACGGCAAAGTTCCCACAGTACAGCTTGAAAACTTAATTTTAAATCTCTCAATGGCAACCTTTGGAATTTTCCTGTTCTCTTTCGTGTCGCTCTAAACTTTCTCACACTTTGGCTAGGGACTCTCTAATCACCCTGAAGTGATTTACACAGAAGCAACATTCCTCATGTAACGCTGTACATAGCCCTCCCTGTTGTAAAAATACCAAATTTAGCCCTCTTCTATTCTGTAATACAACCTATGCCAGGGAACAATCATTACTTTCTAAATGGGAGATGGAGTTCTTTAGACATTGAATATCTTCATCAAATATATGCTTTCAGGCTGTTATAATTCTTATTTTGTAGAGTTAATACCACAATCTCAGTAGCAGAGGCAGGTTGTTTAATTTTTTGAAAGAGATGAGGGGTCTGGCGTCTTCTTACATTTGCCTAGAATGGCCTTGAACTCTTGAGCTCACGTGATCTACTTGCCTTAAATTTCTGAATAGCTGGGCCTTGCATGTCTCATCTGGGAGCATGTAGCTGGCATCTGGTTTTGTAAATAAAATATTGTTGGAAGAAAGCCATATTCACTCATTTACATATTATCTGCTTTTTTGCTGCAAGAACAAGACTGGGAAAAAGGTACTAAGGACACTAGGGGCTCAAAAAGCCTTAAATATTTATCTAACCCTTTCCAGGAAAGTTTGTTAAACCTTTGAAAACAACAAAAACTACTTTTAAAAACTTATAATTGACCATAAAAAAAACTTATAATTGCATGTAACTTGGACAAAATCCCCATATTTGAAAGCTGGTTGAATAACATTTTGCTGGCCATAAGTGCTCTCTTTGGTCCATCACACATAATTGCCAATTTTGCAAACTATTCACTAATAATCTTTTACTATCTGTTCATTCAAAAGGACTCATTAATGCCACCACACTAGACCTGATGAATTCCATAGTCACTCTCTTTCCATGTTGGTTGAAAGATGAAGTAACCTATAACTAGTCATAGAACATTAGGGATCCATTGAAACTTTAATCTGTTCTATCATCAGAACTGTTAAACTATAAATCCATCATTGTGCCACAGTTTTCTTACTGAAGCATAATATTTCATATCATTGAGCTATACTAAACTGAACTAAACTAAACTAAACTGAACTAACTAAACTGAAACAGAATTGAATCCTTATTCAGTTTTATAATATCTTTGGAAAAAGCATTAGACTTAGGATAGATAATTTTCATGATAACCATTGGAAAATTATTCTTCCATTTACATTTAAACTCTGAAAGCTAATTCATCATATTTGTAGGATGTGTTTACATTTTCAAATCACTCAGAAGAAAATGACCAAGTTTTCTGCAAAAGAAGATACTTAGAGGTTCAAAAAGTGATTCAAGGTACATGCCTGACCTTCTATCTTTTACTCTTTTACATTTACTTTTGATTCTTTGATTCATATGAAACCTAACTTCTT
Organism: Montemys delectorum; assembly: GCA_019843815.1. NCBI lineage: Eukaryota > Metazoa > Chordata > Mammalia > Rodentia > Muridae > Montemys > Montemys delectorum. The sequence goes on from JADRCD010193365.1 coordinate 17,985, forward strand.
ATATTCTTAAAAATATGGGCTGAAGAGATCACTTTATGTTTAAGTGCATTTGTTGTTTTTCTCAGAAGATGCACCATCCACATTGTGGCTCACTAAAACCTTTGATTCCAGTTTCAGGGTTACAGACAAACTCTTCTGACATTTATGGACATCAAGCATACAATGGTGCACATGAGAAATTAAAAAAAACTTTATAATTCTTAAAATGAAAGCAGAGGTCTTCTAATACTAAAGACATCTGGTGACTCACAGAAAGAGCTGTGAGAGATATTGAACAAGCTGTCATAATGAAGCTTGACCTGATTCATGAAGGGGTTCTGCATACATCGACTGATTTCAGGCGCTGATTAGATTGAGTATTGAAACAAAATGAGATCAAGGTCTAGTTATTTCTTGTGTAATATGAGCAAATGAACTGGCTTTTTTTTAAAAGCAAATGAAAGTCTAGACAGTGAATTCCATAAACTTGAATTTATAAGATACTATTTCTTGAAACAATGTATGAAAAATTATGGTACATTTTATGAATAGGCCATATTAAATAAAATACCCACTTAAAGATTTTATTGTAATTAAAATAGGAACACAGGGTAAGAGAACACAGTCTGAGAGAAATGCTCTATCTAGTTCTTTCTGATCAGGTGTAATTTTATCATCTCTTTAAAAAAGATGTATTTTCTTTTGAGTAAAAGGTACAATTACTTTGGTTAGTTTTCATAGTTGTATGCATATCTCCATGCTTAATTTAATATCAATTCGTCTTTGGTAGCTCAGCTTTGACTTCTTCTTGTTTGTATTGTTTCATAGAAATATATGTTAATGTATTTAAACACTTTTATTTGCAAGATCAACATTATTACCTGATTACTATAATGCTCTTTAAAAAATAAATCTTTCTAATCCAATAATCCTCTTTCACTTTGATTTAGTAGGTGTATGAAATTTCATACCTGGAATATCAAGTTTAATGGAATAATATTTTAACTCCATTTTCTTTCTACTTTCTGATTCTATATTCCTAAATAGAGAGTATCTTGTGAGGTCTTGTTACTGTTCACTACAATCAACTGAAACTAAGATCATTTTCCCCCAAATCTTTTTCTTTCCCTTATTTATTTATTAAATATTATATTGTAAAATATGTGTTGAAAAGCATCTTAAAATTTATTTTGTGAAAGGAATATATATATTTCTTGACTGAAATTAAGAAAAAGTTATATTATACATATAATATGTTATATAAATATATAATATAGAATAACTATTCAGCTAGTGTTGGGTAATTTTTAATAAAATAATGATATGTCTGGAGCCATCTAGGAAAGGCTAAGGCTAGCGGGTGATCTTCCTGAAGGTGGCTCACTGTTTTTACATGACTTATGATGGGTGAACTCATAGAGGCAAGTTCCCAAGAGACTTCATCTCAATATTGCTTCATGCAGCAAATATGCCTTTCCTGTCACTATAATAGTCTAAGGATTTCTGGGCATTAGCAGAATTTATTGCTGATCAACATAAAGATTAACTTTCATGAATTAATACTATGTAGGTGAATTGTATAATACTCATGCTTTGATTCAAATATTTTAGGAAGAAAGTTTTAAGAGATGATTTTAGTTGTTTTGCTAGAAAGATGTAAAAAGTTAGAATCAAGAATAGAATGCACCCACTCTGCATAAATAAGAAGTAAAGAGTTCATAATAAGGAATACAATGAGCTTCCACAATTACACTAAAAAGAGAAATAAGCTTGAGACAAACTTGTGATCAAGGAAAAACATTCATTATAGATCAGATCCAAGGATGAAGGCACAGGAGTGTACTATGATAAAATTAAGGCCTTGTAAAATTGTTGATTTAAACTTATAATGAGCTTACAGAATGAAGCACTGCTTTGAACTTGTTATTGATATACTTCTGTAAACTTGTTTTATATAATATCTTATACATGAAGTAATTCTTTATTAAACGGAGAAATTTTTATCTAAAAGCTATAAAAAGCTGAAAGTAATAAAGAAAGGTAGTGTAGTTATTTCTGCTTCACCTGATGTATGTGTCATTTGTGTGAGTGAGTTCTCATCTTTCTTTTCTCTCTGGTTCAAAAAGAGTTAAGAGCCTCTTCTGCTGTCCAGCAAGGAACAATGGATTGACTCACCAGAGAAAGGAGTACTAACAATAACTCCTTTACTTAGTTCCCTGCTGGTAAACGGGATATGTTTATATCCAGAAATCAGCATTTATTTAAGCACAAATAATAAGAAAGTTACAGAGTATAAGACCAGCACTTTTTTTAAGGCATTGAGCATTAAGTTCTCAAAGCTAATTTAAGCATAGAATAGTAAGAAAGAGTTAAGTTTCCAGTGCTTATTAAAGCATAAAATAATAAGAAAGAGTTAAGTTTCTAATCCTCATCTTAACACAAAATGTAGGAAAAGAGTTAAATTACCACCCCTTAATAAAACACAGAGAGTTAAAGAGAAGATAAACTAGCATTTAATAAAGCACAAATTATAAGATTATAAGGCCAGGGATCATTCAGTCTTTAGCCTTTGTCCAACCCTGGGTTTTACCTCAGCTCAGTCCCAATAAGGCCAGAACAAGCTGGGCCATCTGTAATCATCAAGGCTGACCTTAAATTTCTGATTTGCTTACCCCAGCACACAAGTCTAAGTGTTTATCTTTTTTATCATTTATTTGATGGTTTTGACTCTTGAGAGATTTTATTCATGCTCAAAGAGTTAATTTAAATCTAAGAAACAAATATTTATATTCTATAATAATACCTTATATATCAAATAAATTATATTTTGTTAGAAGTAGGGATATTAAAGTAAAATATCTGTGGTCACCTTGACAGTATTTCCACAAAAAAGATTTACAGAACCTCTGAGCAAGATGATTTGATTGTAAATTTATGGCTGTAAACATAGTATATATAATTATATATTACATGGCATAATGAAAATATGGAGACTATGAAAATATTGATCATTAAAAACTTAGAGTTATATTTTAGGGTAAGCATTTTATCTTTAGGAATCAGTTACTGCTGATTACTATTGCCCATAAAAAACTAAAAGTTGATTTTTATAAAATCAACCAACCAAACAAAATATATTTCAGACTAAATCCTCAACAATCTTTGTTTTTTTTTGTTGTTGTTGTTGGTGGTGGTGGTGGTGGTTTTTTGCTTAAGACAGATAAACTCTTGTTGATAAGTAACTTGGAAAGGTATTTGTATGACTTGGATTCTCTGGGGGGTCCAAGTTATGTCCCAGTAATTTCAGGAGATCTATCTAAAATTCCAATTACCTAAAACACAATGTGTTCTTTGTACTGCCAGAAAAGCTTTATAAGATATAGAGACCATTGTTATTTATTCATAGATATTCATCAACACTTCTGGCTTTCTCTTTCTTACATCCATGTTTTCTTCTATGGAATTTTTAAATGTAAATGAGCTGTAGGAGCCTACAGAGTGAATAGAAGTCTATAGAGTACATGAGACACAAGTGCAGAGAGCAGAAAGGTCCTTCCTACAGTTGAATTCAGCACTTCTATGTAGAGAAAGATTGGGTTAATGTGGATAGAACAGAATTTGTTACATATCCTAAAAATCCCAAAAGGTTGTATTTGTGTCATGACCATCTCGGCCAACAAGAAAGACGAGACCCAAGAGCTCTTCTTCAAGCAGTTTATTCAGGAACCTTGAACATTTCTTCTGACCCTGAGGGGAACACCCCAGGCCTTTAAATGCGCTATGCCAAGCCTATCACAGGAGGCCACGTGGAATGTACAGATAGGATACCAAATGCGGAAGCAAGCCAGGCCAACAAGCACAGCCAAATAAGGAGTTGTTTATCACTCTAGCACCCCAGCAAGGAGCGGAAGCTGGTGCCATCTTAGGGCGTGGTTCAGACAGCTCTCTACATATTTGTATATAGTGGAAAATAAAATCTGCCTCATTTTAAAAGTAGCATTTAAGCCCAGGTTGACAGCAAAGAAATTTAATATCTAAATCTGAGTGTCTGATGCATGTTCATTCTAGCAAACAAGAGGCTAAGGCAGGCAGATATCTGTGATTTTGAGGCCAACTTGGTCTCCACAGTAAGCTATCAGTCAGTTGGCAATGTATAGTGAGACTCAAATGTATAGTGAGTATCAAAACAAAAATAGAACAAACAAAAAAAAAAAAACAAAACAAAACCCTAAAACAAGAAAAACTAAAAACAAAATTAAAAAAAACTAAAACCTTCAAAAATTAGAAATAAATTCATTCTTCAGTAAATTCATCAGCTGAATAAAAACCAAGCTTAGTTAATATGTGCAACATGTTTAAATTTGGATGAATACTTTAAATTTGAAGAAATTTCCAAGTTTTGAAGAATCTTCACAGAATAATTGGTAGACCTACTCTCTCAGAAAAAAAAACAATTTTAAACTTTATCAATAAAAGATATGAAAAGACTCTAGTCAATACACACAGCCTGTTAGTTTCAAAAGTGCATTTGAGAATGAAAGGAAAGAATTATCCTCAACTCCTACATGAGAAAATAATAATATAGTTTAGGACAATTATGAAAAATTAGACAGTTTAGGTTGAGAGGAAAAAATAGGCACTTGAAATTTAAGAAATGCAAATCTCCAGAGAAGTCTAAGATTTGGAGAAAATCTTAACTCTGCAGTTAATCAAGTAAGCAAGAGTACATTGAAATGACCAAACCAGACCACTCTGAAAGATTTACTGGAGACCGGACTGTGCAGGCTCTCTCTTCAGGGGCATCAGATAGAGAATGTTAAAAAAGCCAGCTTATCTTACATTGCAGTAGGGTGGGGTCTTTAAGCTGATACAGGCTGAAGTTCTTAAATGTCCTCACCCAAATTGTTTGACTTCTTGGGCAGATAAAGGGAAATTTCTGGTAAACAGAAACTGCCTTAGGAGATCTGCTTTTCTGATATACAGAAACACGTCTTTAATCTTGTTTATCCAAAAACATTCCTTCTGTTTACAGGACAAAAAAAGGACAATGTTACCAGCCCACTGTATTTGTGGTGGACCTCACCCATCATTTATGCTGTTTCTCAATAAATCAGAAATATAAGGAAAACCTCACAATACCTTTCAAAATTACCATAACCTTTATATCAAAAACTTGTAAATAATAATTATGAAATTAAAATTCTATGCAAATACTTAAATTATATGATACATTTCTGCAAAGGTGTCTTAGATGGTTATTGCTATGATAAGACACTATAACTAAGTCAAATTATAGAAGAAAGAGTTTATTGGGTTTTGTTTTTGTTTTTGTTTTTGTTTTTTTTGAGGCTGTTGATACACAGCTTCAAAGGGTGAGTCTGTGACCATTATGGTAGGGAGCATGGCAGTAGGCAGGCAGCCATGGCATGGAGGAGAAACTGAAAGCTCTCATCTCCAGACATGACTGTGAAGCAGAGAGGTTAGATAGGGGAGCTGTGGACCGTGTGAATCATTTGAAAACTGAAAGTACATCTCCAGTGACGCATCTCCTCCCTAAAGGCTACACTTCCTCATTTTTACCAACAATTCCACCAACTGCGGAACAAGCACTCAAATATATGAGTCACTGTTGGCTTTTCTCCTTTAAACTACCATATTGTGTCATTTTTAAAAAATCTAATATAGCACAAGGAAATATATCATACACATAAACATGCCTAGTAAGTTCATATTTCATAATATTGGCATTAAAAGAAAATAAATATGAATGTAATACAGTAAACTTTCTAAGACAAGAATGATAGAACAAAGGAATAAAGTTTATCTATTTGTCACATAATTTGTCTCCTTCATTTAACATTTATAATTAGTATGCTTTTAAATTCTAATTTTAGTTCTATTCTTTATGACAGTCATATATATATATATATATATATATATATATATATATATATATATATAATTCCAAATATATAAAATAAATTTCTAATTTCAGGAATTTGGTTTGTTTGGTTTGTTTTTTGAGACGAGGTTTCTCTGTGTAACCCTGGCTGTTCTTGAACTAGCTGTGTAGAACAGAGTGGTCTAGAACTCAAATATCTGTGTAAGCCTACAAGTGCTAGGATAAAAAGGTGGTCAATACCACCACATTTCATTAACTTAATATTTTTAAAATATAAAAAATAAAAGAAGTCAACAACAGTGTTAAATTATGAGAACTATATTGAAGATAATTGTAATTTTACTGGATTGTTCCTGAAAAAGGTGTGTTTGATTAACTGAGAAACTAGCGAAACAAGCAAACAAAATTCCTACCAAGCAACTTTGTAAACTAACCTTAATGGATCTTTCAATTTTTAAATTATGCATCATAAAAATATTGTTTCCTTAGAAACTAAGTCACACAGTAGTTTATGTGTATCTTTAGAGACTAAAAATAAGTCTAATTATTTGAAATTAAGAATTATTCATGTGGAGTCTTCTTTTCTAGTTTGTGAAATTCATTTATTTCGTTGTTCTTCCCCCTTGGAAACAGTGAAGACAGTTTCTGCTTTTGTAGATATTCGTACATTCCTACCTACATATATATACTTTTTGACTGTTTGGCCTCACATATATTAATTATAAATATATTTTGCAGATTTATGATGGAAAAGATAAAACAACACACCTGCTGGGTGCTTTTACGGGTGCGTCTATGCGAGGACTGACACTAAGCAGCACATCAAATCAGCTCTGGCTAGAGTTTAATTCTGACTCTGAAGGGACAGATGAAGGCTTTCAACTTGTCTACACCAGTAAGTACTTTTAAAAAAATAAAATTTGTTGACAAGTACATATATTCTTAATTACTGCTTCTAGAGTACACAATTTCTGTAGAGAAGCTGAACAGTTTTCTTATGTATAAAAAAATTTCATTTCAATTTTCCCTTGATGTCTACATCACCTATATCTAGATCATGTATAGCTACATAGTTTCTTTTTCAGCTGTGCTGTCTTCATTTAGATTTTGACGTTTATTCTTTCATTTTCCACAACCCACACTACCCAAACATATTATAGGATGTGATCTAAACTCCCTAAGTATAAGTTAAACTATTGATACAGTTCAAGATGCATTTTAAACATTTTCCTAATAATCTTTCCCGTATCTCTCTCAGCCTGAGGTACCAAATACTTTAACGCCTTAAAAAATGTATGACTATGGTTAGGATTTATCAAATTGCTTCATCTTTAAGCTTCATTGCAAATAAATTATGCAGAGAAATCCAGGAGAGCATTTCTCTTCAACATGTCATTGTATGTTTTAGTTGAAAATTATATCATTTTACTTCTATGTGGAAAATTAAGATGTAGGCTGAATACTGACTTGATAAAACATTTTGATATCTGGATAAGTTTCAACCAGGGTACATATTAAATGTAAAAGAAAATAGTCTTTAGAAATGGGACAGGAGAGATGGATCAGCAGTTAAGAGGACATGGGTTGGTTTCCAACACATATTCTGGTTAGCAACCATCTGTAATTACTGTCTTGGGGATCTGGTGCCTGTTTCTGATTTCAAAGGAACTACAATAAAGCATCATGTCCAGGTAACAGACCTATACAGATAAAATGAAAGTAAATAAATCACTTAAAAATATTTAGAAGCATTGAACAATTTGTGAATTATAGATGGTGTGCTTAAAGAGCTAAATAACTAAGAAAAGTAGATACTTTTCTTAGATTTTGCTTGAATATTTGAATCTTTATATCTAGTCATGTCCAAATCCAGCTTCACACACACAAATATACATATATATTTGAGTTAGTCTTACACAGTCATGATATATTTGTATTATACCTGGAATCAAATAGATTTTTGAAAACATAATTGTGTAATATGATATACAGCCATCACAAATTTTTGTACTTTCTTTGATTAATTGATTGACTGATTTTATACTCTAGATTTTATTCCCCTCCAGGTATACCCTCCCACTCTTCCACATCCCATACCTCCTCCCCGCCCCCGTCTCCACAAAGATTCCACACCACCCTTCTACCTACCCCACCAGACCTCTAAACTTCCTGAGTCCTCCAGTCTCTTGATGGTTAGGTGTATCTTCTCTGATTACACCCAGACCCAGCAGTCTTCTGCTGTATATGTGGGGGGTGGGGGCCTCATATCAGTTGGTGTATGCTGCCAAATTGGTAGTCCTATGTCTGAGAGATCTTGGCAGTCCAGGTTAATTGAGAGTACTGGCCCTCCTATAGGGTCTCCCTCCTCCTCAGCTTCTTCCAGCTTTTCTCTAATTCAACCGTGAGGGGTCAGCAGCTTCTGTCAATTGGTTAGGTGCAAATATCTGCATCTGACTCTCTTAGATGCTTATTGGGTCTTTTGGAGGGCAGTCATGATAGGTCCCTTTTTGTGAGCAGTCCATAGCTTCAGTAATAGTGTCAGGCATTGGACACTATGGAGGTGGATTGCACTTTGGACCTGTCTCTGAAAAGAGGGCTCTTTTCCTCAGGCTTCTCTCCATGTCCACCCCTGCAGTTCTTTCAGACAGGAACAATTATGGGTCAGAGTTTTGACTGAGGAATGGCAATCCCCTCCCTCACTTGATGCCCTGTCTTTCTGCTTGAGGTGGGCTCTATAAGTTCCCTGTACCTACTGTTGGACATTTCATCTAATGTTTCATTCTTTGTGTCCTGAGAGTCTCTTTCGTACCAGGTCTCTAGTGCACTCTGTATTACCTGTTTCCATTCTTTCTGCTGGCCCTCAGAGATTCAATCTTTTTCCCTCACCCAGTACCATATCTGGTTCCCCTCTTCCCACCCACGCTGTCCCCCTTCCCTCCAAGGTCGCTCTCTCCTTCCCCACTTGTGATACTTTCTTCTTCCTCCCAAGTGGCACTGAGGCATCCTCACTTGGGCCCTTCAGCTTGTTGACCTTTTGAGTTCTGTGGACTGTATCTTGGGAATTCTGTACTTTTTTTTTTTTGGCTAATATCCATTTATTAGTGAGTACATTCCATGCATGTCCTTTTAGTCTGAGGTTGATATTTTCTAGTTCCACCCATTTGCTTGCAACATCCTCGTAGTATTAACCAAAAAAATTCATAATACTCAGGATACAGTCTATATATATTAATTTAATATTTCTATAATTAATGGAATCATAAAGGTCAGTGACTACAAAGGACCTAGAATGAAAGTTTTTTTGTCATACTCATTAGTTTTTGGTTTATAATATTGAGACAGCACTGAGATTTTCTGATATTGACCAGTAATAAATTATATTTATATATATATATATATATATATATGTATGTATATATACACACACATTCACAATGAGAAGTCTTTATTATGTCTGAAGTATTTGGAAAAATGCACCATTGCATGATTTAGTCTTCAACTCATAGAGCTGTCTAAAATAACCAATTTGTTTAGGAGAGACTCTCTCTCACCAGTAAATTTTTCTGCTAACTTAACTTTGATGGTTAAGTAAAAAGTATCTCTGAGTCAAGCTTGGTGCAGTCATAATTGGCATTAGGGAATTCAACCACTCTCCCAGTGCACCTAGAATCGAAGGCCCTCATTGTATTACATTATTCCTTCTCATTCTCTTTGAAGTAACGGGTGCTAGATATTCTTCTTCTTCAGAAATCTAATACTTCTAAATGAAGGCTGGGAAGGGAGGCAGCAAACTTTAAGGCCTTTTAGACAAAGCAGTTTAGTTTTAAACATATCTTTGAGGAGAAATCTAGGCAGACATAGATGAGTTTCCCATAATGTATGCAGATATGGTTCAAGGGAAGTATATCTCCTTCAAAAGTTTAAAGATCAGATTATATCATGGATTTGTTCTCATGAAAACATAGACATTTTGTGCTTGAGAACTTGATTCATCTTTGTTTTACAAACTACTTTCAGAAACTAACTTGGTTATAGTTCATTTGTGTCTTATGGAGTCTCCAATACTGAAAGTAGGTTTTATTACAAATCCTTTTAGCTCTTTCAAATGTAGTTATTTTTTATTCAGTAAAAGAAAACCAAGTGTTTTTGATAATTATTTATATCATTTTGGTGGGCTACATCATTTCAAAAGCTGACTCAGTATTTATAGCCATAGAAGATACTGCTAGGTTAAATGATCTTTAACATCTTCTCTTTATTTACTAAAAATACTAATAGAGAAATGTTTATAATTTCAAGAGAAAACTTCAAATACATTTGGACTCATTTACCTCTAGTTTGTTTCTTGCAATGATTCAATAATGCTCAGAGAACAAAGCCATTCAGAGTGACAGATTCTCATTAGAGTAAGGCAAAAGCTAATTTTTAATGCCTTCTCTTGTATACTAGCTTTATGAATATACTACCAATTATTCTATTGAGGTTCTGTAATTTAGTTACTAACATGTTATTGGCTATGCTAACCATGAAAAATAATCAGATGGCCCATCAACTTTAACTTTATTCTTAGTACATAATTTACTTAATGCAAATGTGAGTAGAAAATAAGTAAATTACATGGAAGAGTGAGGATGTTCTGTATGGTTACATGTCCTCAAAGCTACTAACCAGACACATTCTGCATTTCCTTCACTTTTCGAATATTGAAATTAAGCAGGTAATGAAAGAAATACTGACTATTGGTGTGTTATATAGTACAAAGCCCACTACGAGAAATATCAAAGAAATATCTCTTAAATGTGTAGTTTGCATAAAACACATCAAATATAATTTCTTTTGATAGAATAAAAAAGTCATTATCATTTTCATTATTTCATATCATCAAAACTTTGTACTCTTTCATTTGAATACCTAGTAATCTGTACATTGTTTGAACTTTATTTCTGACATGTTTCAGGCCGACCAGTGAGTTTTAAATTTTTTAAGTTGTTTAAAAGAATATTCAACTGAAGAAAGGCAGTGTTTGTAGGACATAAAAAAAGAAATTTAAGACAAGGTATTCTTCAGAGATCTGTCAAGTCAATTGCACCTTCCCCACTTCCAAGCACTTTTTAGTAATTCAAAGTGAAATCTGGAAACCACATTCACTTGATTCTATCCCGGACAGAGACCTGTCTTTGAGTTCTGCCAGTTAGAGGCAGACCTTGGATAACTGAGTTAATGGAATCAATGAAGTTATTATTCCAAGGGCAGCTATAAGCCAATGTGATGCTGGCAGGTGTCTGTCTATTTCAGATGTTCTCAACTTCCAATTTGCTGAGAGGTGGGGATTATTTTCCACCTTATACTTCCTTCACACTTATAAACTCTTCAAAAACATTTAACTGACTGAATATCAGCTACTAACTCACAACCAGTAAATCACTTTAATTTTCTTTACTAGGTATTACTTGCAGTTCAAAACCAGCAACAGCCACAAACTTCTGTAGAGGCAAACAATTGATAAATAAAAGGAGGCATATTAAAAGAAGTCATTTGTGTGTAAAAATAAAATATATATATATATATATATATATATATATATATATATACCCAAAGAAAAAGTATTTTTCCAGCCATCAATTTAAAATAGGCAAACAAAAAATATGGGCAAAAGACAACATCACAAAGAAGATATATTAGAGAAAAATAAATAAGAAATTGAACCAAATAAGTATGCTAGAGCTTATTCCAAAAAATGATAAAGCTTTAAAAATTTGCAGAGTAGTAAATGTTAATAATAATTTTCAGTTAGTGAAAGTCAAGTATACTAGAAACTGTCATTGGAAAAATCAAGTAGGAAAGGAATTTGGCAATATACAGTAATGTTGGAAGTCTTAGGAATATACCAAGTACATAGTTTAATGAAATAGCTTAAATTCTGATGGTTTAACAAAATTAACTGTCAATCAGTGTTGAATAACATGTGTGAGAATGAGGCACATCTTCATGTTCTGTGAAATACATAGTGTCTTTAACAGGACATTCTACTATCCTGCCTTGCAGATGAAATTTAGAAACTTCTGTCAGTGATGAGTTTTTAGACAAGAACTTTCTAAGTAGAATTCAAACCACCATAAAAAAAAAGAACCTAAAAGTAATAGAAAATGAAAAATGAAGGGATAAAGTATGATAATTTAATCATTTCTCTATTTTTGTTTAAGAATTTTACTTCAAGAGATTTGAAATTTTAAGAGAAAACCTATGCTGGATGTCATGCTCAATATGTAGCCATGGTCTGTGACTTATACAGTTTAATTAGTGATGAATATATATGATTTTGTAAGATTACTTAGAGCTAAAATAGAATTTAATATTATTCTTCAAAATTCTCTCCTTATTCCCTTTCTATTCTTTATTAGGTCTATAATCATTAAAATCATCACAGCTCCTATGCATGTATTTGAAGTATTTCCTCTTGGTTGATTAGGACAAAAACTCTACAGTCTTTGTCTATAAATATAAAGTATACAATAAGTGCCTTAGGAGCTCTGGGACAAGTGACTATTAAATATTTAATTTTTAATTAATTTAATATTTAATTTTTATTTAAACTTTTCTCATACACTATGCTTTTTTATCTTGTATATCGTAAATATCCCTAAACCCTATCATATACACACAAATTCTTCCTTGCTTCCTTTCAAATTCATGGCCTCTATTTTCATTAACTACTGTTACCTGCATGTGTATATATATATATATATATATATATATATATATATTATACTAAATATATATATATTTAGTTATATTTAGGAACAACATCAGTCTATGTACTGTAATTTATATGTATACTTCAGGGATGATCATTTGATACTGATATTGCAGTTGTGCTCTTTTCTGGGGAAGATGTTTCCTCCCACTGTCAACCTTTCTTCCTTGTGACAGGTTGATGCCTTATGTTCTGTCCCCTGTCCATGTTGAAATGTCTGTTGTCCATATTCAGCTCACATTTAGCCTGTAATTTTGGTGATGCTACATAGGTGTGATTTCTGACATTACTAAGAGATATGGTCTCCACCTTACCACCATCACTTCCACCACATCATCTGTGCCTAGAGTGTGTTAGCTTTTGTACATATATCAAGTGGTATTAGGTTTCAGAATCTACATTTGTATTGGCTGTGGTTTTCTATAATGTTCTCTATCTGTTGTAAAATGAGATGTGAGGACTTAACATATCTGTTATTTATAAAGACAAATATTTATCATATAGTTAGGGATTTTAGTTGTTTAGTAAAGTAGTGGTTGTATGTTCTCCTCCAACCTCACTAGCCCTGAGTAGTTGATAGATTTCTGTACCAGTTATTATTTCCCTCCAACTTAAAATCTGATTAGAGGGCTTCTGCTAACCACCAAGATGTGCTTGCCACTAATTCACCCTTAGTGTTATAATGCTATCCTGGTCATTGTTCTAGTTCACAGGCATCATAGCTGGGTGATACTGTTGGTTGTTTCCCTCATTTGAAAACTAGGCCCCAGGAAGCATACTCTAAATTTTAAACATGTTCTTTTACCTCATCCAACTCCTCTTAGATATTCCGTTCCTCTTTGCCCAACCAAGTTCACGTTCTTTCACTCTGTCTGTTTCTGTGTCTCTCTATGTCTCTCTGTCTCTGCTTCTCTGTGTATCTCTCTGTCTTTCTGTCTCTGTTTCTGTTTCCTTGTTTTTGTCTCTCCGTTTCTCTCTCTCTCTCTCTCTCTCTCTCTCTCTCTCTCTCTCTCTCTCTCTCTCTCTCTCTCTCTCTCTCTCTCTCTCTCCTCCCCCCTCTGTGTGTGTGTGTGTGTGTGTGGTGTGTGTGCCTCCAAAAAGAAAGAAGTGCAATGATTAGTATCATTTGTCTCCTTCCATTATTAAACTTTTTTAAAAGTTACATTTTCAAAGTGCATTCATTTAGTTACGCTATATGTTTTTCCAGAAACTACAAAGCCTTTTCTGTAGCCATGTGATAGCTATTACTCCAAGTCCTGTGGTGTTCATAGCGTCAACTGTAGTAGAGGAAGGGGAAGTTTCTTAAAGATCCTAGGTAATTCACTGAGACAACATGAAAGATAAAATGTTACAGAAACTACACCATTGTAAAGCCATTGCTGAGATCTAAGTAGATTTGATTTTCCTTAGAATACCCTCTTCCAGGTCATTATAACAAGAATGGTTGTAGACTAAAATAAATAAGTGGTTATAAATAATCCATTCTATTGCTTGTGTGTCCAGAACTCTATTAACCACTTTGGCATATAGGCAGAAGAGAGCGTTCACTTCTCATTGAACTTGTTTTACATCCCATTGCCCTTCATGTAACACTTCCCCAGGTAATCTAATCCTAGTGCACATGACCCAATTCCATATAAGTATGAAGGGCAAAAGAAAACAAATCCAAAAAAATAAAGAACACTACATGTCAAGAAAATCTCACAAAGCTGTTTAGAGTATACTTTATTATGTTTCTCATATATAAATGCATCAAAATGTGCTATATTGCACACATATATTGACATATATAAATGTGTATGTGAGAATAACCTAATTAACATACTAATAGTTTCAGAAGAAAAAAGACCAAATTAAACAACAAGATTTGGGAGTGTAAAATGAGAAATTGCATGTATTTTACAATATTTGTGTATTTTATGTTGTTACTATTAATAAGAATATGTTAATAGGATATTGACATGAATGCAGACTGAAAGGAAATTAAGCATAAAGTTAAAATATGATAGTGTTAAAAATAAATAAATGAAATACAATATGATAGTGTTGATACAATTTGTTAGGGAATATTTAATCATCATAGATTTTAAATAATACCTTAAAATAAGTCAAAAATAAGCAAATCTCTTACATGATAAGCTCTCACTTTAACATATACAGAAACTCTGAAGCATATAGATAATGTTCATTTTGAGTTCATTTTCTGCTCTATAAATTTTTATTTCATTACACTATTAAATTCTACTAGTTATAGTGAATATTGGTCACATACTTGAGGCTTCATTCAAGTCTTTATTTAATTGTCAGTATCAACTGTTTGAGCTTTCAGTGAAAAGACAGTTTTGAATATTTATACAATGAGTCTATAAAACTGAGCTAAATTATGTTTTACTCTGTAGCTTATCCAGAACTACCTGTGTGTGTTTTCTTCCATCAAGAAATGCTTTATAAAGGATCTTCATTTGCAAGAACATCTTCATTTTGTGTCATCACCAGAAATCCCCAATCATATTCACAGAATATTCACATTAAGGAAAAAAAGAGTTTGATAATAAATCTTGAAAACAAAGCTTGATATACATTTTGATTTGAAAAGAAATATATGATAAAACTCAAAAGGGGCTGGGTATCAAGTCCCAGACAGATTATCTTCCTATAGTATAGTAGGAAGAACACAAATGTGTCATTTTTATTATAGATTTTTAAATGTGATATTAAATATGCAGATCAGATCAAAGTAGGTTGTCCATTAAAATTGGTTTTTACTACTACAGTGTCTTCTCTTTGCAATATTTATTTGCTTGACTATCTGTGGTAGATTTCATTATATCTGCCATGATGGGAGTCAGTGATAGCTGCCTTCTTTTATGACTCTCCTTGAAGATGCTGGCATTTTCAAACAGCTGGGGCTATCAGAAATTAATCCAAAGAGGGAATATATGCAGCTTTTATTTTTATTTATTTTTATTTAATTATTTATTTTTGTTCTCAAGGAATGTCTACCCTCCATGTAGCATTAGTTCCAAGAATCAGGAGAGTAAAGAACCCTAATATTCAACAATGGACAGATACATGTATAGATAGCATAAATATCTTATGTACAAATACAATAAGAGGGATGTTACTGTCTTAAAAGAATATAATTCTATTTGTGAAAATACAGACAAACATTGTGTTAAGTCAGGATTACTAACACAAATTGGTTCCTATTGTTTTGTAGCTTAAAATAGAAGATAACAATTTTTATTTTTTAGGAGAGACTAGACTCCTTGGTCAATACTGTTATCTGAACCTACATCAATTTGCTTACATTTATTGATTCAAAATTCAGGGTATTCACTATTATAAATAAAAAAAATAGGTATATTTTGAGGTCCAGAAATGCTCAAAAACTATAGCAGTTGCTGACTCCACAATACTTATAGCAAGTGAATTCATTCAACAACGTGGAAGTTCTCAGAGACCTTCTGATAGTCTATGCCTTTTTATTGGGGAATTGAGTCCATTGATATTAATAGATATTAAGGAAAGATAATTGTTGCTTCCTCTTATTTTTGTTGTTAGAGTTGGAATTCTGTTCATGTGGTGATCTTCTTTTAGTTTTTTTGGAAGATTACTTTTTTGCTTGTTCTAGGATGTAGTTTCTTCCTTCCTTGTGTTGAAGTTTTCCATTTATTACCCTTTGAAGGGCTGGATTTGTGGAAATATTTGTCATGGAATACTTTGGTTTCTCCATCTATGGCAATTGAGAGTTTTTCTGGGTATAGTAACCTGGGCTAGCATTTGTGTTCTCTTAAGGTCTGTATGACATCAACCCAGGATCTTCTGGCTTTCATAGTCTCTGGTGAGAAGTCTGGTATAATTCTGATAGGCCTGCCTTTATATGTTACTTGACCTTTTTCCCTCATTGCTTTTAATATTCTTTCTTTGTTTTGTGCATTTAGTGTTTTGACTATTATGTGGCAGAAGGAATTTATTTTCTGATCCACTCTATTTGGAGTTCTATAGGCTTCTTGTATGTTCATGGGCATCACTTTCTTTAGGTTAGGGAAATTTTCTTCTATAATTTTGTTGAAGATATTTACTGGCCCTTTAAGTTGGAGATCTTAACTCTCTTCTATACCTATTATCCTTAGGTTTGGTCTTCTCATTGTGTCCTGGATTTCCTGGACGTTTTGGGTTAGGAACTGTTTGAATTTTTTGTTTTATTTGACTATTGTGTCAATGCTTTCTATGGTATCTTCTGAACCTGAGTTTCTTCTATCTCTTGTATTAGTTTGGTAATGCTTGCATCTATGGTTTCTGACTTCTTTTCTAGGATTTCTTTCTCTAGAGTTTTCTCTCTTTGTGATTTCTTAACTGTTTCTACTTCCATTTTTAGGTCCTGGATGGTTTTGTTCAATTCTTTCACCTGCTTAGTTGTGCTTTCCTGTAATTCTTTAAGGGACTTTTGTGTTTCCTCTTTAAGAGCTTCTACTTGTTTACGAATGTTCTCCTGTAATTCTTTAAGGGATTTTTGTGTTTCCTCTTAAAGGGCTTGAACCTGTTTACCTGTATTCTCCTGTATTTCTTTATTCATGCCCTTCTTAAATTCCTCTATCACCATCATGAGATTTGATTTTAGATACAAGATACAAATCTTGCTTTTCTGGTGTTTTGGGATATCCACGACTTGCTGTGTTAGGACTACTAGGTTCTTATGAAGCCAAGTAGTCTTGGTTTCTGTTGGTAAGATTCTTGTGTTTGCCTTTCGCCATCTGTTGATCTCTGGTGTTAGTTGTTCTTGCTGTCTCTGGCTAGAGCTTGTTCCTCCTGTTTGTCTGTATGCCTTTGTCAGCACTTCTGAGAGATCAGCTCTTTTCTGGTAATATTCATGTGCAGAGGATTGTGGATCAGTCATCCCTCCTCAGTCCTGGGGTCAGAACAAACTCTGGAGACAGGCTCTCCACTTTTGGGAAAGGCTGTGGATCTGCTGTGCCTCCTAGGTGTAGATGGAGGTAGAAATGATCCTGTACCAGCTACCTTGCCACTTCTGAGGCCTCCAGAGACCTTCTATATAGGATTTTAATGGAAGTTCTCTTGCATATACCTATATACTATATCACTGTCCAGTGGTAACTATGTAGACACTCAGTTCAACCTCCTTCTCTTAGCATTTAAATAGCTGGAATTGATGAACTTTTGAACACTTTAGTCAGATGATCATCTCCTTTGCCAAACAGCTTCCTTTAGTCTAAGAGAAAAAGTAGTTTTAAGGTAGTCTAGATTTTAGAAACTGACACAAATTTCCATGTTATTATCATTCATAGAGAAATAATTCAGACACATACAAAAGTGGGAGGAAGATTATTATAAAAAGAATGAAAATATATATCATAGTGGGCATGCAGATCCTAGAATAGATTTCCATCCCCATCCCCCATCTCTACAAGTTTTAATAAATAATATTATGTGCAAAATAGTTGGTGTGTGGATTATTCATGAATTCAGGAAGTATAAAATTTGGAAATGCTAAGAATAGGTCAAATTTCCCCAGGATTTATTTATTTAATTCCCCTTTTCTGACATATGGAAAATTTAGAATGGGAAACATCAACTTTGCTAGTCTGATGCTATAAAACTCCATTATAGTAGGATAGAACAAAGGTAGTCATAGTCTCAGTCAGACTCTGTATATTCCAAATATCCTGGTGCTTTTTGCCAAGGCAAAAATAAATATATGCTTCTCTTTCTTACCTACTTTATTCATTAGTTACTTTATTGTTTTATTAGTTACTACATACTAGTTACTTTCGTGTTGCAGTGATAAAGTAACATGACTAAAAGGAACTTGAGGAAATAAAGGCATTATTTTGGCTTATCATTCTAGAGGACTAGAGTGCATCACGAAGAGAAGAAGGCATGGCATATAAACTAGCTGATCATATATATTTCTTGAGAAGTGTAAGTGAGGAGTGGCTATAAACTATCAAAGCCAATGCTCAGGGACACACTTCTACCAACACATCTATACCTCCTACCCCAAATACAACCAGGGCCCAAATATGCAAACATATAAACCTCTGAGAAGCATTTCTTATTTAATCATCCAGACTTCTTATATTACAATACATATAATACAGCTATTATTTTTCAATGAATTTATTAATGTGGTATTATGACAATATCTTAGAAGCAACCAGGAGCTTAATACTATATGACATTACACAGAGATATAAGCTATATCACCAATAAACCAAAAAATAAAAATAAAAAAATAAAAAGCTTTCTGTGATTATAAAATGTTAATAATGCTAGACATGATAGGGTTAATTCAAGTAGAAAATGAAATCATATTCAAAAGGATAAATGAAAGAAGCTGTTTATATAATCTCAAATTCACTTTCAAAATATTTTCTTTGAGCAATTTCTATTACTCTCTTAGGTTTTGAACTTTCACATTGTGAAGACCCAGGCATTCCGCAGTTTGGATATAAGATCAGTGACCAAGGCCACTTCGCTGGCAGCACCATCATCTATGGATGCAATCCAGGCTACACTCTCCACGGAAGCAGCCTTCTCAAGTGCATGACCGGAGAGAGGAGGGCCTGGGACTACCCTCTGCCTTCCTGTATTGGTAGGATGCTTTTATGGATTCTTTCAAAGTATGTCTGTGGGATGATATTAAAATACAACTACATAAAATGCTCCATTTAAGGAATTTTCTCCACATGCAACTCATAAGAAGTTAAAGTGCTTATATTCTTTATAAAGTTAAGTGAAGAATATGAGTTCTTTTCTTATTCTGGCCAATGTGTGTACTTTGAGGAGTTGCTGTAGTCTGTGGAAAGTTATTATATTTCTGCTTTTGATAAAAGAATATTTTAACTCACTGCAAGAATGTTATGTTTTCATCATGTGCATTTTACTGAATCACATTGACCAGCTTTGTTTTGATTTAAAAAGATCAGTGCACATTTCTGAATCAAATGAAAGTTAAAAAAGAACGTATTCTCAGTTCCTTTAAAAGCATCTTTTATGTGTAGGAGCTCCTTTGAAAAAATATTAGAAAATATATCTGTTTCCTTAAGTATGACAGTGTGAAAATAAATTGCAGTATGAAAAGCCCTGGGAAAAGCATAGATAAGATATATCCAGACCTGAAGGTACAATGATCTTTTCTAGTTCTGGTTGGCTTAATATCATTTTATCTCTATTGTAAGGCAGGTAACAAATTAGCATAAGGGAGTGGAAGGATGAATTTTGAAATATCAACAGATACTGTTGTTATTCAAGTTGGTCTTTTACCTTTAAAAGATCAACAAGTTCCATTTCAAATAGCAGAATAACAAAAGGAAACAACAATGTAACAAACCCTAGAAATCCAGTAAGGAGTAGAAACACTATGTTTCCCAGGCCACTCCAGACTACATTTTGAGGAGACAAAACCATTGTGTCTTGCCAATGGGATAAAAACAAATGTGTTTTCCAACACAGTTTACAGGGGTTTGATTTAAATGTGCAAAACTCTATACATATTTATTTAATCTTTTTAGAGTACAATATTTTAGATATCCTTTTAAAACTTCTGGTGGTTCATTAAAGAATTGATTTCCAATGAAATAAACAAGTTTTCAATAAATCAGCTAAAATCACAGTCCTTCACCTATTATAGCTTATCAATTAGGGGTAAACAATTACAAATATTGATGTTCATATTGTCCTTAAAATTAAGTTCATATATTTTTGGAGAATATTAAACTAACATGAAACCATCTTCTAAGATTTACTTTATTCAAATGGAAAAATAATTAATATGAGATCAAAAGATGTTAATTGTGCTCACAAAAAAACTAATGCTGTTAATTTCCAAGCCAGTCATGTGACTTGATAACTTTTTTGGGAAGAATGCGTTTTTAATTACAGGTGATCAAGTTAAAGAGCTACAAACAGAGAAACACACAGTCAGTGAATGCTGAGCATGATCATGGTAACAGACGATGAAATTCTGTTCTCATGATACTCTTCACTGATGACTAATAACGCTACTGCCTAATCTAAAAGCACAATTTTCTTCTGTTGATTAAACATTTATTATGGCTATGTTTGGTAAAACACAAAAATTTTGCTTAAATATTTTGGTATTATCTAGGCAATTACTTTTCTAAAACTTGTTGCTTTGAATCAAACAAAAAATATGTATAACTACAGATAGTTATTACTCTGAAAACTTTTATTGCACTTATATTTTATCATTATACTTAAACCTTGTGTCTTCAGAACATGGATCCAAGTATTAAGTCCTATCAAAACAACACATTTCAAACTGAAGCACAAAATGACATTTGTTTAAAAAAATAAAAAATTAAAAAAATGTAGAAAAGTGCATTTAAATTTAAGATGCAATATGGCAGAAAAAAAAAACACTGAAAAGTTAAACTGGATAAATAAAATATCAATGCTGTTTTCAAAGTAGTATATGCTTATCATAGCAATAAATCAAAAAGAAAAAAGAAAATATATACTACGTATTGTATATTATATACAACTACTTACTGTTGTATGCTATTGAAAAATGTCTTATTGAGAACACAAACAAATGTGATAATGACAGTGCTGGTTAGCTTTTCTAAGTTTGACCCATACTAGAATTACCTAGGAGAAGAAACCTTAGTTGAAAATCTGCCTTTATCAGACTGGCCTGTAAGCATAAGAAGATGCATTTTCATGTTTAATTATTGAAATATGAATCTCAGCCCAAGGAGTGCAATACATTTGAGACAGTTGTCCCAGCATGAATCTAAAAGATAAATGAGCAAGCCATAAGGTAAAAGTCTATAAGCAGCATCCCTCCTTTGTTACTGCTTCAGATTCTGTCTTCAAGTTCCTAGTCATGTTTCTTTTCTAACTTCCCTGAATAATAGACAAATTGGCATTTGAAGGGGAAATAAAGCCTCTTTCCTTTTAAATTATATCACTGTTATTCAAAACAAAATCAGACAGTGGCAGTTCTTTAAGTATTATTACTCTTTTATATAAATATAGCCTATTGTAAAGTTGCAGCAAAATAATAATGCCTATATTTCTGTGAGGATAAAGGCCAAGATACTAAACTGGCAAAACCAATAGACTCCCTCCATCCAACTGGAGATACTTGTTAATTTTTAGGAATTAACTCAAGCACTAGTTTGGGTTAACAAGCCCAAAATCAGGGGTGGTGCGGTGGGAGCATCATTCTTTCAACAGGTTTCAAATTGATACAAATACTAAAGTCCTGGTTTTGAGACAAAGTTTCTTTTTGTCGTGGAAAATGTTTTTCTTTCTTTCTTTCTTTCTTTCTTTCTTTCTTTCTTTCTTTCTTTCTTTCTTTCTTTCTTTCCTTTTAAGATGTTCTGATGGACAGGAGACCCATCTTAAAGAACTATCCAGCATAAACTGGTTACTCCAGTAAACCAATTAGACATATTAACCATTTCTTAAATGCGTTCATACCTAGACCAGTTCACTAAATAACTAAACAGTACAGCCTAGTTGACATATTAATTAAAATAATAATCAGAACATTATAATATAACATCTAGATCTATGGAACCAAGGGTATACACAGAGACCATAGACTTACACTATAAATGCTGGTGATACCAGAGAAAAAACTTTCTCATTTTGATCAATTTTTCTAATGGTATTAATGATGTTTAACATAAACAATTTCAATTTATTTAATAAACTGTTCAAAGAAGAGCAAATACATATAATTTCTTCCAATATTTAAATAAATGTATTTTTATATTTATTGAGTTTGAAGAAAAAATAATTTGTAGAAATTACAAATTATTATTAGCTATACAATGTACTGGATAGGGATTCCTTGCCTCTGGGGTTCAGACATGTGCATCAGTATAGTTCACATCAGCTCCAAGTAGTGTTGAAACTGTAAAACAGAGGCGTCTCCAAAAGGAGAAAATTAGTTAGATTCTGTGACAATATTTATTTTTAATTCAATAAATTTTATAGAAAATTAGAGCCCACATTTAAGCAAAACTATGGCATATTTCACTGAAGTAAAGAATCAAGTGAAAATACCAACTGTCCTGAGAGAGAAAGTACTTTAAAACAGTTTGAAGTGGACTGAAAGGACAATGGAATTTAGATTATCTAGGGGAATGAGTTTTTCTCAGAGGTGGGGATACCAGATGAATTATTCAGCCCACCATTCACTAGTACTGAGCATCTTGCCATCTGCTTCCCTTGTAACATGATTATTATTTAACAAAACATCTTGAAATGTTTTGAAACCAAGTTTACAGATTTTAAGTGTGTCCTTTACCTATTGCACAATTTGGTTTGTTTTTAGTCTCATAATATCTGAGAGAAAGTATATCATTTTATTATACTCATATTCTTGCTTCCATTAAATCTTTAAGAAACCATATTTAAATGTTTATGTTCAAGAAAGATTGAGGATGAATCCTTATTTACCTTACTGTGAGCCTACATATTTATAGAATTGTATAAATTGTATTGGGAAGATTAGTATGAAGTTCTGACTTCAAATGTGACTGTATTTCACCAGCTGAATGTGGCGGCCGTTTCAAGGGAGAATCATCAGGAAGGATCTTATCGCCCGGCTATCCCTTTCCATATGATAACAACCTTCGCTGCATGTGGATGATTGAAGTAGATCCAGGAAACATTGTAAGGTAAGTTGCACGATTTTCCTGATCAGCAGCTATATAAATATCGATCAATAACACTAATGTTCAATATGTTTCATCTTCATAAAGGAAAATAAGTTCATTCTGTGCTTAAAATAACAAAAATACCATTAGTGCACATTGCTGACTCAGGTTGCTGGACTAAGTCTGCGAGCCCTACACAAAGCTTCTGTGGATAGAAAACAACGGCACCAAGGTTGAGAATGTTTGGTGCTTCTTGTGATCGGTGCTTTGTCAGTTCTCAGTGTCTTAAGATGCTTGATCCATCATTTAGATAAGTGTATACTCTGTGCAACCTCTCTAACGTGAAGGAGAAACATAAATGCAGCAGGCCTTGACAGTTCCTCTCTTCCCTGTTCTTGGATGCATTTCTGAAGAGTCTGCTTTCTGATCCTTAATTATATTTGATTTCCCTTCCCTGCTGAGTTTTGATAGGAAGTTCACACATCGTCATGTCATAGCAGCCTGATAAATTCCAACCCAGGCCTCCTAAATTCACATATCGGGTTTCTTGGCTTTTGCAAGATCCCGATCCAGCTTTGCTTTTAGGAATTCAACTGGGTATAAATTAATAACTAAACCACATGTTGTTAACATATGAAACAACAATTACATTAGAATTCACAGTAATGTTAAAAGTAAGAATAACTTTAAACTAGGCTGAAAAATTTGCTACCTAATGTAAATAAAATTCAGACATGTTTCAAGGTGGTGAACTTCACTGAAGGCAGTATAAACTCCTGTGTTGCCTTTGTAAGCAACTCAAAGGTCTCAGAATGAATGGGCTATAGTAGATCTATCCTCAACCTGTGGATCTTTAGGTCAACATAGTTATAGTTAAGATTAAAATTATTAGACAAAAATTTAATTCAGCAAGATTCTGGGACCTCTTAATTAACAAACAGCTTTTCACATTAATGCATAAGAAATTGAAAGCTCTGATAGTTCAGTATCAATCATAAACCATATACAAAGTGTCTAGCCAGGTTTCAAAATGGAATCCAAAGTAACATGATAATTTTATACAGATTAGCACAAAGTAGACCAGCTTTAATATGATACAGTGGTAAAAGCATGTGCTGTGAAGTCAGACAATTAAAATTAACGAGTGACACAGATACTCTTTCAGCAATTATTTGATATATCTAAACTCCGTTCACAAGATCCATAAAATTGAGATAAAAATTGTTTCTACTCTAAAAGACAAGTACAGCGATTAGACAAAGTATTAACAATGCATTTTGTTCAAAGTGACTGAAACATAAAATGTCCTTTATAAGTATTTAGTTTCATTACCACAGTGAAAATTTACGAACATTGAAAAAACTGACTAGTTAAGATTTACAATACTTTGTAATAATGTTGAAATCATATATTAAATGCTTTTCTAAGGAAGTGTATTCTGGTGTTCAAAAATATTCTTAGTGATACTTGCCATCACACAATTTACTCTTTATTTTTAGAAGAGTTGTAGAGATTCAAAGCACCAATATGTTTGTTCTATTATTTTGTTAATATTGTTCTTTTCCTTATTTAAAATAACCAAAGATGTTTGGCTTTCCCACAGCCTACAGTTTCTTGCTTTCGATACAGAAGCATCACATGATATACTCCGAGTTTGGGATGGTCCACCAGAAAACGAGATGCTATTAAAGGAAGTTAGTGGATCTCTTATTCCTGATGGAATTCATAGCACCCTCAACATAGTGACTATCCAGTTTGATACAGACTTTTATATCAGCAAATCTGGATTTGCAATTCAGTTTTCAAGTAAGCTTTTTTTCTGTTTGATTTCTGAAAGCAAAAAAAAATGTTGTAGAATTATCACATAAAAATTTACTCCTCTACATTTTCCTTTTCAGTATTATAAATATTAAATATAAGTTATGGTCTTCCTATTTCACAGAAGGTAAAACAAAATATACTTGGGAAAAATAAATGCAATTTTCTGTGTTTTTTATTTACCAGATCTAGAGAAATATCCTTAAAATAATAATGGTGTTAAAATAATTCCGCTGAAGAAATAATTATATCACAAAGTCTTGTTTAAGTTGAATACCCCTCATTCAAAATTCTTGAGATCAGAAGTATTTCAGAATAACTATTTTTATGAGTTTGTAGATATTTAAATTAGCCCAGTGAGATATTTTAGGAATGAGACAACAGTCTAAATGCAAAATTCATTTATGTTCCATATGCACCTTAGAAATATGGCTTGAACATATTATCATATAACTATTTGTGCACCTGCATTTTTCACTAAGACTGATTACATGAGATGTGGTGTGGAATTTTCCACACTTGAAACATTATGCATATTCAAAATAAGTATACTCAGCCTGGGATAACATAAAATCATAATATATGAAAAGGCTTTTTAAAAAATAAGAAATCAATATGTTTGTTTGTTTGTTTGTTTGTTTGTTTTTAAACTCCAGATTTTATTCCCTTCCCTGTCCACCCTCTGACTGATCCATACCCCATAGTTCTCCCCGACTCCCTTATCTCCACGAGGATGTTCCCACTCCCTACCCACACCCCATCAGACCTCTAAACTCCCTGGTGCCTCCAGTCTCTTGAGGTTTATGTGCATCTTCTCTGACTGAACCCAGACCTGACAGTCCTCTGCTGTGTATGTGTTGGGGGCCTCATATCAGTTGTTGTGTGCTATCTAGTTGGTGTTCCAGTATCTGAGAGATCTCTGTGGTCCAGGTTAACTGATACTGCTGGTCCTCCTACAGGGTCACCCTCCTCTTCAACTTCTTCCAGCTTTCCCCTAATTCAAC
Source organism: Montemys delectorum (assembly GCA_019843815.1). Lineage (NCBI taxonomy): Eukaryota > Metazoa > Chordata > Mammalia > Rodentia > Muridae > Montemys > Montemys delectorum. Next base: position 44,100 of record JADRCD010193365.1, read on the forward strand.
CACAGGAGTCAGTAGCTGCTGTCCATTGGTTGGGTGCTAATATCTACATCTGATTCTATTTATTTTTAATTTTTAATTTTTATAATATTTTTTAAATAACCAGCAGAAAAATATTATATCATAACATTAATATTGTATTTTACACATAATAATGATATAGTATTAATATATTAAAATAGAAATTTATTATGGATTATATTATTATGATGATAATTAATATACAGTTAATAATAAAATACATACTATGTTTTATGCACTTTATTTCATATTTTATTATTCATTAAAAGAAAAGGAAAACAGAGTAGAGACTAGAGAGTTGTTTTAGTGATAAAAAAAGTACTTTTCTGAAAGTATGAGACCTTGAATTTAGATCTCCAGCACCCAAAGAAAAGGACAGTCATGGCTACATCTATCCTGTGGCTTCACTGAAATAGTGAATGTATAATTCTATGAAAACAATCACTCAAATTATCATTTCATGAGTTTATTTTTCATGTCTCATATCATATGAGTCTATTTTATTTCTGTTTTTCTTTTTATTTACTACGGTTTTTAAAGTATGAATAAGATGGCAGAGAAGTATTCAACCTTCAGTCTTTCTAATGGTAGTTTAACAACAGCTTTGCTTTCTCTACATTAGTAATACAGTTAGTGCTTTAAATGGCGGCCATCATGTGGCTCTGTATAGACTACTGTAAAATGTGCTTAGATATGTACCTGTGAATCCAAAGACCATCTAGTTCTTAATTTTTTTCTGGGTGTGGGGGTTATAAACATTTTTTTTTTGTAAAATGAGAGGCTTATTTATATGCATTGTATTTATAGGTCATGTTAAAGTTTTAGAAACACTTGTCATACTCAGTCTTAAATGAATGTCTTTATAATAAATGGTCAGAAATGTGCACTACTGCTTGACTCTTCCAATCCACATATTGTAGTCACTCAATTCATAAGTAGATCATAGATAAGATCAATTAACATGAAATTCTATCCTGAACATCTTTTGTAATATTGTATATGTTTACTGAGCTTCTAAAATGAAAAAAAAAAAATGTTACTTTCATGCATGATGTCTTGATTATTGCCAAGATCCCTCCATTTTGAATCTATGTACAAAACTTCATTTGATCCCAGCTTATCTGTAAAAAATATCTGATCGCATCCATTTCATAGATAAGTACACAGAGGCTGGAAAGTCAACTGGTTTATTAACAGTCATATAACTACCAGATATCTAGAACATGGTCTACTTGTATCTGAAAGTAGATGAATATCAGGCTTGATAAATAAAAAATGTTTAACAGTTATTACTATTGTGTCATTATTACAGAGATATATGCACCTATATATTATGTAGATATATACTGATATATATATACATATAAATATATGTGTTATAGAAAAAATTATTAAAAATTATTTTAAAAAGACAAATTTTATCTTATGCTATCCAAATATTTATAACTTTCATAATTATAATGGTAATAATAGTACAGAGAAGAACCATGAAGTTATTTTTAAAAAGATATAAAGGTTATAGATGTCTGATAATTTTTGCACACGTGTAAGATATTATTGCTTATAAAAGAAGGAACAGAGAATGTACACATGACATCTAGCTAGTACAAGAAACTTCACATTCATTCTAGTCACAAATCACTCTTGAGGACAGATTCTGTCATTTTTGTACCTAGATTAAAAATAACACATCAGCTTATTTTCTGTGTTAACTTTAGCACCTAGCACAGGGCCACTCCAAGTGAGAGATATTTGCTGATAAAACAAAGATCGAGTAACTTACATCCATGTTACAAAGGTAACAGATAAGTTTCATCTGCTGTACTAGTCAGTTTTCTCTATAGTAACAGAACATATGGGATGATGATAGATGTATGGAATGACTTACAGACTGCAGTCCAGCTAATCCAAACAAGTCAGGGCAGTTGTTCAGTAGGCCAGGGCTTTGGAGGTCCATATTAAAGGTATGTCTTTCTACTTCAAGGTCCACATCAAAGATGTCACATTCCTATGTCAAAGTTCTGGATTAGAAGTAATTCACCTACTTCAAACCAAGAAGAAAATATCACACAAATGTGCCCTCCATTTCTGAGTTTTAGTTCATTTTAGATGTAGTCAGGTTGAGATCTAAGAATAGTCTTCACATTTTCTAAGCTAGTTCTTGAAAGTACCCAGCTAACTTAGACAAATAAGCTCATTCACCTCATTAATTATCTACTGAGAGAATTAGTGGGAGATGGGGTGATGGATTAGTGCACATGTCAGATTTTTAGTATAATAGATACGATAAAATTATTTTAAACACTTGGATTTATAGTAAGAAGCCACGAAAGTATGAGATAGACAAACAGGAAATGTCTTTCCAAAAAATATAAACAATGATATTCGTTTCACAAAAGTCAGTATAATGTGAATTTAACTGAAATGCCAGTTGCATAGCAACTTTACAGTTTACCAAGCCACCATCAGCAGCCTCACGGCTTCTATTTCATGATCTGTTCATACTTTGTAGATTCTGTCGCTTTGCCTCTTGGTGTTATAATCCGCAAGGCACTTCTGCTTAATCAGAGCTACTTAAGTCTGACACTGCCATCTCATGCTGTCCTAAACCCTGTCCTGGCTTCTCAGCAGGTCAGCCTCTATATCCTCTACTTAAATTTCTAATCTGCCTGTCTTGTTCCACTTCAGTTCTACAGGGAGGTATCATGCTGTCATTTGCCCACAGAATAGTTGATTTTGACAGAGCATTTTCTCTGCTCTTCATTCTTTGACCTCTCCATTAAGAATCAGTACCTGCTGGGTAATACAAAACACTAAGGCTCATAACTTCAACTGTTGAAAAATTCTCAAAGAAATAGATGGCTTCACTAGGATAGGTTGAAGTCTGACAGCCTAAAAGGACTGCATGACACCATTGCCTTTGTTCCTGTCCTCATTATTGTTTGATACACTGGGTACAGTCAACCAGCCATTCACTTCATTATCCCTCCATATTTTTCTCCATACTTCTACCTGGCTGGCTGTCAGAAGTAAAAACTGCATATCACTTTAAAAGTATTTAATGCTTTGAGTCCAGTTTGAAACTGAAAAATTCTGTTATTAAATATAAAACCTCTGTATTATGTACCTGCTCTAGTTTGCTTTCTGTTTCTGTGATAAGACACTGGCAGATTTCAACCTATGTGTCCTGTTCTAACCACAAAAAGCTTACAGGTTACATACTACATCACTGAGGAAAGTCAAAGGAAAAACTCACAGTGGAACCAAAGCAGAGACTGACCAAGGAGAAATGCCACTTATTGGCTTGTTCCCATGGCTTGTTCTGCCATCTTTCCTATAAGAATAGGCCCATTTGCCTAGTAATGGTTCTACCCACAGTGGGCTGGGGCCTACTACACTAATTAGCAATCTGTAAAATGACCCACAGATATGTACCCAGGTCAATCTGATAGGGACAGTTCTTCAACTCTGGTTTCCTCTTCCCAGGTGTGTCAAGGTGACACCCAATATTATTCATCACAGTACACAAGCAACCTATCATCAGCCTCATGTTCCCACTATTTATTTATATAATTCATCTGTCTCCAGTACACTGGAAAGTGTATATAGTCAATCACCACTCTTTTTTTTTTTTGCAAACTTTCTTTAATATTGATAGAAAGTTTGTACCCATATTCAAAAAACAATAAATTCATAGTCATTTTCAAAGCCCAGGTCCACATCACTTCTGGTATACAAAAACTCCTAAGAAGAATTAGTCACTATATTTAGCCTATGCTGGCATTATGAGCAGGTTGTATTATAACTATTATGTGTCCTGAGTTGCTCATGATATTTGTAGTTTATATTTACTCAGGAACAGTGATCAGTTCAGTGTTTGCCCTGTATTTTCCATTCTTAATGAAGTATCTTCATAACTTTGCAATTAAAATGAGTCACACTATGTGTTTTAGGTCTCTGTTCTGTATTTAACCTCTCTGATAGTGTATGACCTATGTTTGCAGCACTCAGAGGAAATATAATTCAAGGCTAAAACTGAAAAACAAATTCTGTTATCAGTATCTATTTTCCAACCTCTTTCAGATACCTTCTGTCTTTCACACACTCCCTTTTCAGTACATAGAACATGTATATGTAAACTTATATTTCCCCAGATATGTAGTCCATAACCCATACTGATTTTAGATGGTAGTAGAAAAGGTATTTGATACCGTTGCCCTGACAACTAGTTTTATGGTACAGCAAGGCTATACTGTGCTATTGAATCGACCAAAAGTTTCCAGGCCATGATTTACAGAATTTATTGAAAGTCTGTTCATAAAGTATATAAGAGCAAAGACTAATAGTTGAGTTATAGATTTATAAATTACATTGTATTTTGCATATGTTTGATATTTATTTCACAATGTGAGTTACCAATGAATTATTTTATTATAAAACATTCTTACTACGTTGCAATATATCTTTTGCTAGTAATGGCATTCATAAGGTATATATAATAGTGAGAATATATGTTATATAAACTTTGAATAATACTGATACCTGCGAAGAAGTCTATAAGGAAAGTGAGTTCAGCTGAAGTGACTACTGTGAAAAGACCAGACAGTAATGTTCAATGATGTTCCACAAACCTACGCAGACAATGTTGAAAAAAAAAAAATCTCCAAATACAGCAAGAAATAAATTTGGAATAGTCTTTTTATTACTATTTATCAACCCAAGTAATTTACTACATATAGAAAGATGGTACATGAAAAAACATATATCTCTACATATGTGTGTGTGTATATATATATGTGTGTGTGTGTGTATAAATATGCATATATATGTTTTTAAAATAATTAATAAGTACTTTTTTTAATCAAACACACACTGATTATTTGCCTGTCGAAGAAGGAATTGGCGTAGGGGTTAAAGAGTGAGCTCAGTGGTTAAGATCAATACTCTTGCAGAGGTCCTGAGATCATTTCCCAGAATGCACAAGGTTGCTTATAACCATCTCTAACAACAGTTCCAGGGGAAGCCAACTCTCACTTCCATGGACAGGTTTTAATTAGAAGCATGCAGGCAAAACATGTATGCAAATAAAACAAATAAATACTTACAAATTAAATTAGCAAATGTTAAATTAAACATGCTCTAGAAAGACTTATTCTATAACTGCCTGGCTCATTGTCTTCGGACAGGATATCACAATAATGAGAACTGTGGAAGAGAGCATTGTCTTTACCTCTTGGCAGACAAGAAACAAAGAATGAATAAAAGCAGGGGTCATGGCAAGATATATCCTCAAAGACATGCATTCAGCAACATAAATATTTCAAGTACAGCTCACCCACTAAAGTTTCCAGCACTTCCTTTAAGTAACACCACCAGCTCGAAACCAAATTATCAAAATATGATGTAACTGTAATTCATTGGGGGTTTTCCTCTACCTCTGTCCTTCCAGAATAACTGCAGGGCTATGCCCTTTCTCTGCTATGCTATTGACATTTTAGTTCCCAGATAAATGACACAGAGGCTTAGTATATGTATCAATAAGATGCAACATTAAACTGGGCATGTTCTGAGCTATTTTAACCCTACTTGGATACCCACCTCACAGTAAAATGTCCCATTACTTGCCATCTGTTCTTGCCCTAGATCATTGTGGTCTACATGGCCTCATGGCTATTCTCTCACAGTGACCTCAGGGCAGATTATCCTGGTCTCTCCATGTGTTACTCCAAACCTTTCTCTCCTCGTGGCCTTTTCTTTATCCTCTCCTCTCCTTTCCTCCTCTCCTTTCTTCCTCTCCTCCTCTCTTTCTTTCTCTCGTCAACCCTCTGTCCCTACCTTCCTCTGTACCTCCTTCCTCTCTCTGTCTCTGTCTCTGTCTCTGTCTCTGTCTGTCTCTGTCTCTCTGTCTCTCTCTCTGTCTCTCTCTCTGTCTCTCTCTCTGTCTCTGTCTCTGTCTCTGTCTCTGTCTCTCTCTCTCTCTCTCCTC
>JADRCD010193366.1:0-20289 GCA_019843815.1 Montemys delectorum
GGGGGGGGGGGGGGAGAGGGGGAACAGTGCCGAGCGAGTCTTATCCAGTATTCTGTTTCTTGCACCTGTTGCCATGCCCAGCTCCCCAAATAATGATACAATAAAATTAGCGAGTGAGACTAGGAATGAATCTCTGGAGATGCTTACCTAGCAAGCAGGCAATGGTGAGTTCCACTGCCAGAAGTGACTGACTACGGTGGCCATGGAAACATAAACATCACTGAGGCGTTCATGGCACAAATGTGAGGGCATGAGCTAGGATTCCGAGCGCTCCACTTAGAAAGCAGGGCGCGGCCATGCGGAAGAGAGAGACACGCAGATCCTGGGGGCTTGCTACCAGGGTAGAGAAAAAAGACGGCCAAAGTTGATGCCTGGTGTCCACATGTTCATGGCACACCCGCACACACGTGTGCACACACACTCACATATGCACAAAGTTTCTTAAGGATAGGTTAGGTGGGTGAAGAAACAGGAATGAACGAACCCTAGCACCGCCCCCCCCCCCCCCCCCCCCCCCCCCCCCCGGAAGCTAGTCTAGCAGACATAACTCATCTCTGGGCTCCAGGCTGGAGTGGCTGAGCCTTGGATCTGGCTCGGATAGCAGCCCAGAAAACACTGTTGCATCACGGTGGTGGGAGCAGTCCCAAGGATCCCAGGACCCTCTCATGGTCCTAGGAAAGTTAGAGGCAGAAGCCTCTGGCCACACCGGATTGGCGTTCCTTTCCTTTTGCCCCATCCTACTGCTGGCGGCTCTGCTCAGAAGCCCCCAGGGGATCCTGGAGGCCACGGTGTAATCGCTTCTTGCTTGGTCCTCACAGCATCCTTGGTGCTCTGAGCAATGGAGCAGGTACAGAGCCTGAGGGGTGCTCGGATGCTGCAAGCATACCTGGACTGTCGCTCACACGATCCGCTAGTGCTTGCAAGCACTGTGGCTGCCCAGTGTGCACTAGACAGAGAACTCTGAGGAGCCGGGTCTGAGGCATGAACTCTCAGTCTTACAGGGGAGAGCAAGATGAATGCAGGGGCCACTGGCCAGGGAAGCAGGGCACCATGATGAGCGCCATAGAATGCAATGAGCAGGGGAAGAGGAGACTGAACATGCTGGTCCACCGCGGGAGGTGTGACAGGGGAGAAAGAGGACTGAGCACCGAGCAGGAGAGGAAATGAAGGCGGAGCTAGGAATGCACACTCAGACAAGGCCGGTATTCCTCCTAGCAGATCTAAGACCTATTTTGTTAAGTTCTGATTTCACTGATCAGAAACGGCAATAGAGAGACTCTCGATTTCTCTAGATACGAAGTAGGCTTGCCCAGCTATGAATTTGCAGGGTGGATTTGAACGTAAGGTGTCTGGCTTCAGCACCTCACTGCACATTGTGCTCCCTAGGCAGGCAGAAGGCAAAGTACAGCATCCCTTTAGCACTGCCGAGGAGGAGCCTCCAGCCATCCCCGCCCCCCCCACCCCCCGGGGGACAAGGGAGCAGTTAAGGGAGGCAGGAGGCCATTGCTGCGAGCAGGCAGCAGGAAAGCAAAGGGAGGTGCTAGGGTGGATTTGAGAAAACTGAGAGGGAAACTTGGCAAACTGTGGAGCTGGCAGGGAACGTGGAGCTGGGAAGAGGGAGGGGGGAGGGGGATGGGCCTGTTCCTGGCAGGGTGCTTTAGAGGAGTGTGTGCCACCAGCCAGCCAGGCTGCAGGAACAGACAAAGGTCTTCAGGAGGTCACTGGGTTCAGCCCGGGACATATTTACCTAGGAGATGCCTGTGGGTCACCCAGATAGACAAGCTCCCCCACGGGCTCATTTTTCCCCAGTCCCCGTTCCCTCACAGTAGAGCCACTATTTCTTGAAGAACCCTGAATCTCCAAGACCCTCTGCTTCTCAGGTGTGGGGATGTCCCCCTGCAGTATGTGGTCGCCTCTGGAAGAGCGGGACAGGCCCTCCACCAGTCCCTGCCAGCTTGTGAGTTCTTCAGAGGGGTGGGATGTAGTCTTCCAAGCTTTTCTCTGATACTGTGGGACAAGTGCCTTCCATGTGACAAGGTCACACTGTGAAACTCTAACCCCAGAGTGAACATGAGGCAAACTGAAGGAACTTCGGCGGTTGATTCGGTGGCCCACTGAGAAGTCCCAGGGGGCATCCCCACATTGGTGCTTGGATAGGGGAGGCTAGGAATACGGAGTTAGGGGTGGGTGGAGGGGTGTGGACGGTGAGACAGGCAGCGTTTTGAACTGGGAGGGGCTTCCTCTGAGAACAGATAGCCTAGACTCTCCTGACTGGCTCGCCCTCCTGTAAGGGCCCACAGGACCTGGAGCATCATAGCTCTGCAGTGGGCACCCTTGGTTCAGTGAGGTGTTTCGGGCTACTCCGAGCTACCTCTGGGTGAGACAACCTCCCTTCCCCCTCACGCCAGTGGTGTGTTCTCAGCAGTCAGTCACTACACCACGAAGCTGAGCTGCTTAGAAGAGCAGCTTGTGTGCCCTGCTGAGGGCAGGATGCCTGCTGCCTCGGGAACTGCAGCTACTTGCCTGCCTCTCTCTGGCTGATCTCCTTCACCCTGCTTGTCATCCTCAGGCTCCCTACAGCCCTACCAACAAGGATGGGCTGGTGGGAGGGAGGCAGGCCATTCTCTGAAGTAGAGAATGGAGTTAGGTTTAAGCTGAACTGTTCTGGGTGTTGGGGTGTGAGTGAAGAGCCCTTTATATAATACATCTTCTGGCCTGGGCTGCCCTGGCCACCTTCCCTGACCACTTCAGCCCCATGGCTTCTCTCTTTATGTCTGATCTTTGACGTGTGTGTGTGTGTGTGTGTGTGTGTGTGTGTGTGTAAGGGAAAGAGAAAGCATGCACATGTGTTTTTGAAAGTGTTTGTGGCCAGGCAGAGGTAGCTCACACCTTTAATCCCAGCACTTGGGAGGCAGAGGCAGGTGGATTTCTGAGTTCGAGGCCAGCCTGGTCAACGGAGTGAGTTCTAGGACAGCCAGGGCAACACAGAGAAACCCTGTCTCGAAAAACCAAAACAGAAGAAAAGAAAAAGTGTTTCTGACTGTGTGCATTTGCAAATGTGTGTATGAGAGAGTGTGTCTGTCTGTATGGGTAAGTATGCAAGTGCATACATGCGCACATGTGCATGTCTGTGAAAGTGCTTATGAATGAGCGTGTATTCTTAAGAATGAATGGGAATGAATGTCTTTGTGACTTTGAATAGATACATGTTTGTGTGTAAGTGTGAGAATACATGCATGTGTCTGTGAGCAGATGTGCGCATCTCCCATCGTGGTCTCAATTCCTGAAGAACCCACTCCTGTTGGCCAATCCCGGGGGAGCCCAAGTCTGCAGAAATGAAGTGTGTCTGAAGCACCTGTGGGTAGGAGGAGACGGGAACGTTGGGAAGTTTTGCCAGGTTTCCTCCCAACGTGGGAGCAGGAGCACAGACAGGGGCTATGGAAGGAAGGTGGAGTGTCAGTAAGCCCAGCCGTGGGGCATCACTATTCCCAGCTCTGAGTCCCCACCCCCTGCTCTCCAGCTCAAGGCTTTGGGAAAGTCATCAACCTCTCTGAGCCTATTCTGCCCAAATCACGGGGACCTCGGAGTATCGCGCAAAGGGCTGAGAACAGAAGGGCTTTGCAAATTGCAACCAGACCTGTGCGGGGACCATTTACCTTGATGTTTCCTGTCAGTCCGTTCTGCAAGACAGAAACAGAGAAAAGACAAGAAGGAAACCTGCCTCGACCCAGTGGGAAGCTCAGCATTAGCCTGGTCCTTGGCAGGCTGTAAGCTGATCAAAGGACAAGGTTGTAAACAGCAGGGGAGGGCATCTCTCCCCAGGTCGGGAACCCTGCAGACCTCCGAGCAGCCAGCAGGGCCTTCCTGCCCTCTAGTGGCCGAGCCTGGAAGTACATCCACCTGACAACCCGGTGAACTGCTGATACCTTTCTAGAAGTGTCAACAAACCTTCAAGGTCTGCATTATCTTTGCCGATGTGCTGATAGAGATCTTTGAGGTATGCGGAGCAGTGGTGGTGGCGCACGCCTTTAATCCCAGCACTTGGGGGGCAGAGGCAGGTGGATTTCTGAGTTCGAGGCCAGCCTGGTCTACAGAGTGAGTTCCAGGACAGCCAGGGCTACACAGAGAAACCCTGTCTCAAACAAACAAAAACAAAAAACAAACGAAGTTAGAGTTAGAGGTATGTAATTGCCTTCATAGCTGTGGGAAGCAGGGATGGGCAGGTATAGGTTCTTTACTGGGGAATGTTTTTATTGTGGCAGAATCTAGAAAGGCTCTTGGAGAGTCGTGTCCAGCCCATCCGCTGCTCCTGAGTCCTCCACCTCCATCAGAAGCCCAAAGTCCCCCTTCTTTCCCATGGCTCTTCTCCAGGGCCCACCACCCTTTTCTTCTAGGGTATAAGACTGCACGCTTTGCAGTCATGGGACAAATAACAAATGCTTTAAGTCTGTGAGTCCTATGTTGAAACTACCTGCCTCTGCCCATGGTCTAGCAGGAATTAATTAGTTAAGGACAAAGCCTAACAGCATGGCCAGTAAAACTTTATAAACAGATACTGAAATTGGAGCCTCATTACTATTTTCAGTCATTTAAAAAAAAAATTAGGGCTGTAGAGATGGCTCAGCGGTTAAGAGCACTGACTGCTCTTCCAAAGGTCCTGAGTTCAAATCCCAGCAACCACATGGTGGCTCACAACCATCTGTAATGAGATCTGATGCCCTCTTCTGGGGTGTCTGAAGACAGCTACAGTAGTAATAATAATTTTAAAAAAAAAAGCAAAAAAGAAAAAGAACAGAAAAAATATCTCGGGTGGCTGGAGAGATGGCTTCAGAGGTCTTGAGTTCAACTCCTAGCAACCACATGGTGGGTTCTGTAATGGGATCTGATGCCCTGATGCCCTCTTCTGGTGTGTCTGAAGACAGCTACAGTGTATTCATATAAATAAATAAATCTTTAAAAAATATATATCTCTTGTATATTTTTTCAAGTATTTTTTTAAAAAAAAAAGAGAAACCTTTTCCAGAGCCATTGGTTTGATCCTTAGAACTCAAAGAAAAAGAGTAACTGCTCTTAGCTCGCAGGTGAACAAAAACCGGAAGCTGGCTGTGACCTCCCAACTTCTGCTCTAAGATGTGGGAGTGTCCACCGTCTTCATTCGTGTTCAGCTCCCATCTGACTGCTCCTTCTTGGTCCCTATCTGTTGTTCTGTTTCTTGTTCCTCTCACCAGAACCCGTGGTCCTGACCCCGACTCTGTCAGTCACTTCGTGGGACCTGTTCGTTTCTAGTTTCCACGCTTGCGAACCTCAGTATGCGCCCCTTCAGGCCCTGCCTCCGCCATAGAGCCTGTGCCTAGCCACTCCAAAAATCTTGGGGTCTCCCTTCCATTTGTTTGGTTCAGGGGTCTCTAGAGTGACACGGGATGCTAGAGAAAGCAACAGTTTTATCGCCTCTCTGGTTTGGATCTAAACCCTGCTTCACCACCAACCTGCATCGGGGCTGTGTCATTTCCCTCTGGGGAACTCCTGGTGCGATAAATATGCAGTCCTAGTCTACACTCGGGAGCGTGCTACTTGGTGGTGGTGGTGGTGGTGGTAAGTTATGGGGTGCTGAAGGAGTAGAGCCTTTTCCCTGGTATATACCAACCTGGATCTCAGAAGAGAAGGAGGTTTGGGAATCAAATAGTCCTATAGACACCAGAAATGATCCCATAGCTAAGGAGAAAGGATGCGGAAAAACTCTAAAATGCTCCAAGACTTATCTTACCCTCTACGGCCAGCAGGTGGCAGCAGAGGCCACCGAGTAGGGTTCTCCGGGTCTGAGAAGGGATGCTGTTGTTCTATCTTTAGGTTTACTTCCTTTTTGGGCAAGGAGAAGAGACACGAAATCCTAGGGAGCTGGTTGTTCTGGGGCTTTTCTACTGGTAGATGGATGAGAACACTGAGGGAGGAACTCAAAGCTTCACTCCTTGGAACAGAGCTGGGGAGAGCGGGCTCCCCACGCCCAGGTTGTCTGGGTCCAAATCCCAGATGGATGGGCTACTAACTATGGGGTCTTGTATCCGTGTTTTAGACTTTTCTTAGAGACAAATAGCCAGGCATAGTGGAGCATGTGGGTGACCCCAACACTAGGGAGATCGAAGCAGGAGGATTTTAAGTTAATAAGCCAACTTAAGACTTTCAAATAAGTAAATGAAATATATGAATATGTATGATATATGAATAACAGTTGATATACATATACGGACAATGCTGATTGTTGGCATTTAGTCTAGGCTCCGCCCCCACAGTTACCTGGCAACAGCCAGGTGTGCCTGACTCACTATAAAAAGGGCTTCTTGCCCCCTCCTCTCTCTTGCTCTCTCCCTCCCTTACCCTTTCTCTCCCCATTTCTTCCCTCCTCTCTTCACGTGCTCATGGCTCCTCTTCTCTTCTCTTCTCTTCTCTTCTCTTCTCTTCCTTTCCCTCCCCTCCCCCCCCATCTTTCTCTCAACTCCCCTTTCTATGCCCTGAATAAACTCTATTCTATATTATACCTTCCTACAGCTGGTCTCTTGGGAGAAGGAATGCCTCAGCATGGGCCTGCAGAGGTGCCCCTTCCTCCACACCTTACTGCATCTCCACCAAACATATTCCTGGTTTCTCTTTCTTTTTATAAACTACAACACCGATGGCATTAATTAGCTCGTGCAATTGAGAAATGGGTAAACATGAAAGTATCTGATACTTGGAGAATGCTTAGAAACATTGAAAACAATATTATTGTCATTATTATTATTATTATTATTATTATTATTATTATTATTATTATTCACTTTTATTTTGAGAAAGTCTCAGTTGCCCAAGCTGATCCTGGAACTCATTCTATAGCTAGGCAGCCTTGAAATTGTGACTTTACTGCTTTGCACCACCAGGTCCAGCCTTAAAGATCACTCCTGAATGGCAGGCAGCACTCAGGTCCCTCCTTCCCAGGAAAATGCCCCAGGATCTAAGCCTGGGACTCACCTAAGCCTCCGGCAGAAGCAGCATTGTTCCATGGGTTTTGGATGGTGGAGTGGGATAAGCCCGGTACCTGGCTGGAGTCACTCCCCCCCACCCCCAGCATCATCCTGTTTGGGACCCTTAGGGATGCTCTTTGCTCAGACTCTTCCCTCATTCTATGACTAGAATAGAGCTAGAAGCTGCCCCCAGGTCTCTTGACCCACGTGTTGCTTTCCAACAGCATCAGATATTCAGACATGCAAAAAAAAAAAAAAAAAAAAAAAAAGACACGGAGCTTGCTCTGGCCGGAGGAGAGGCTCAATTTAGATCAGTGACTAGAAGAGTGGTGACTTTCTGCTCTAGACTTTCCTATCTTGGAGTCCTGAGAGTCTCCTTCCCTGGCTTTACAGATTCTCCCGAGGCAACTTGTTCATCTGTCTCCTCCCTCAGCCCTCACAGTGGGTAGCGCTGTGAAAAGTGAAAGCTGGCACCCCAGCATCCCTTAGAGCAAGAAAACTGGTTAAAAAGGAAAGTAGCCCAGCCCGGCCCCCCTTCCGCTCGAGCCTTTCCTACCATCGTCCCATCCTCCACTCCACCCCCACTCCGGAGGAGCAGTCGGGCAGGGCCACAAGGCTTCTCAGGAATCAGGAGGCCAGACTGCCAATTTAGCAGCAGCAGGAACCCCTGGGGGCAGAAGTCTAAAAACAACTGAGAGGTCAGAAGCACGGAGTAGCAAAAATCAAGAAACAGCAGCGATGGGCTAGCCTCCTGCAGGTCTGCAGACTAGCTCCTGACCTGATGCTTTAGCCCTTGCCACAATACCCTGGGACCCACAGACTGCTCGCTCTGAAAGGCACTCGATCCCGAATCAAGCGGGTGGCATTTGGGGAGATCCCTCCTGATAGCCAGGTACCAGGGCTCAAGCTTTGAGCTAAGTCCCTCTCCTCGGAAGCTTCATTTTGCAGGGTCCAGATGGCCACGGGCAGATGTAGTTCTGTTTGGCTCCGATTTCTAGTATGTGCCGGAAGTATGCTGCAGAAGGGCAGAGCCTGCCCTCGGGGGCATCACAAGAGGGAGAGATGGAGTCCGAGTCTTAGTTCCAGCTGGGCACCATAATCCTTCTGGGTCTAGGGAACTGAACCCAAAGTGAAACCCAGGATGAGCTTAGATAACTGGGAAAGCACAGGGCAGTGGTCCGGTGGTCTTAAGAATTTAGTCAGAGGCTGGACAGATGGCTCAGTGATTAAGAGCACTGACTGCTCTTCCAGAGGTCCTGAGGCTCACAACCATCTGTAATGAGATTGGATGCCCTCTTCGGGTGTGTCTGAAGACAGCTACAGTGTACTCATATACATAAAGTAAATAAATCTTTAAAAAGAAAGGAGGAGGAGAAGGAGAGGAGGAAGAGGAGGAGGAGGAGGAGAAGGAGAAGGAGGAGGAGGAGGAAGAGGAGGAGGAAGAGGAGGAGGAAGAGGAGGCGGAGGAGGAGGAGAAGAAGGAGGAGGAGAAGGAGGAGAAGGAGAAGAAGAAGAAGAAGAAGAAGAAGAAGAAGAAGAAGAAGAAGAAGAAGAAGAAGAAGAAGAAGAAGAAGAAGAATTACGTCAGAAGCCGGGCTGGTGGTGGCACACACCTTTAGTCCCAGCACTCAGGAAGCAGAGTGGGCAGATCTTTGAGTTCCAGGCCAGCCTGGTCTACAGAATGAGTTCCAGGACAGCCACACACAAAGCCAGAGGAAGATGCTAGGTGTCTTCTATCGATCTCCTCCTTGCTCCTTTGAGATAGTATCTCTCACTGAAATCTAGAGCTAGCCAAAATGCCTGAAGGATCTCCCTTGTCCTGCTCCACTCCACCCCCCACTCCACCCCCCGCCCCGCACTAGGATTAGAGGCATGTGTGTGCACAGCTACACTGGGCTTTCATTGTGGGTGCTAGGAACTCAAACTCAGGTCCTCGTGACTGCGCAGCAGTGAGACGTGTCCCCAGCCCATACTAGACGCTTCATAAACAATATTCTATTGAACTTCCACACCCCTAGAAGTAGTCAAAACACATTTTTTTTTTTTTTTTTTTTTTTTTTTTATGGAAAGCATAGCTTGGAGAAATCAACCCCTGTGCCAAGGCCTGGGATCATCTAAGCCAGACTCTTCTATGGACAGAGACCATTTTTCTCTTGAGGGGCTCTGTGGTAACTCACAGAAATTCCATTGGGAATGGAGCTGCACCCTGATGTGTGGCAGAGAAGATCTACATATCCCTGGAGTTTGACCGCCCCTGGCTGCCTCGCAGTAGAACCTGGAGCCTGATCTCAGCCCCAGACAAAGGGCACACCTGCTCTGGATTTCAAGTCGCTCACCTCTGCCAGCCCAGTCTCCTTATCTCTCAAGTGACATCATAGCATTTGTTTAACCCTTGGGTTAAAGCGACCTGCTAAATAGCTGCCTTGTCCGGCTCTTCAGGGCAGCTTCCCTCCTCCAACTTCCGGGTCCGCCTTCTCCCCGCCCTTCTCTGTAACAGCTCGGGTCTGTTCTCGATCTTCCTTGCTTCTCCCACTCAGGTGCACTGGCCAGGGGTTCTCAGAGGCCTCTCCTTAAGCAGCTGCCGTCCCTTGGATTTCAAGGGTTACTGCTACTCACACCAGGGGGAAGTAAAAAAAGATGTCAACTCTAGGGGAAGTGGCCATTGCTGGATCCTTACCGTCCCCATCTAGACCTTCCTTCTGAGGAGGCAGCTATCTCATGGAGAGTTCTCTATTCCAATCTACAACAAAAGCCTCACCCAGGTCCCTGTTTGGCACCTTGCCTCCTCTGAGGGGCGAAGGGAAGGGGCCACCCCTTTCCTGTGGGGAGCTAGGACTGGTCTGGGTGTCTTTCTGCCCCCAAGAGGGCAGTTTGTGTCTCTGGCAGTTTGTGTTTCTGCTGAGCCTTGAAATCCCTCATCTTCTCAGCTTTCATTCTTCTCGGGAACAAAGATCCCCTCCGGGTCCTTCCTATTCTGCCAGGAAGATAGTTGGAAGATATCTCAGGTGCCCTGGCACTCTAGGAGAGAAAGAAACCTGGCCAACTGACCTCCAGGCTGCCTGGATGACGTGTGTTCTTCCCTCTATCTCTCCAGGAGTAAATATTGGATTAAATTCACTTACCAGCTGTTTAATTAAGAGCAAAGTCAGTAAGGGCTCCTGAGTGGGGGGAATCCTGGGAAGGAGTACTCAGAGATAGCAGTGCTCAGGGGACCCATAGGAGGGCTCCCTGGGGCAAACAGTAGTCCCCTGGGAAGCCCAGGCCACAAAACCCTTCCTCCTCCTGGCTACGTGAGCCTCTGTGCGATGTCACCAACTTGTGAGGCTGGGCTGGGCACTTGGAATGCAGGCCTCTGGAGAGGTCGGTTTCTTGCCAGGCCATTTGGCACGTGTCTAATTCGGGACAGCCTGGTATTTTAGGTATTGTACCTGGTCATACCACCATCGTTTGGTCACCTGGGCACTCACCTGTCGGTGACTGCACACTCAGACATGCCTGATCATTCAGGTATACGGTCCCTGAACTAAGCTGTTCGTTCAGGTGAGTCCCCGTGAGTCCCAATGAGCAGGTCTGGTATCTGTCACGCCTCGTAGACAGGCTGTGTTCCTGGGAGACACCGGTGGCTTACTGTATTCAGGTCACAGGGCTCATCCCCAACTCCTTTTCTGTTCCTCACTCTTTAGTATCCTGGGCCTGTCCACCATGACCCCAGATGCTGACCCCTGATTGCCCCCTCACTCTTGTACTTCAAGCCACACCTAGCTGTGCTGGGGTCCCAGGGGCTCCCAGGCTTTAGAGAAAACAGGAAGCTGGTGTCTAAAAGGAAATTAGGGAACTCAGCAGTGGCTCCAGGCTACAATCTTCCCAGGGCTGGGTTCACTTGTGACTGCAAAGGGCTCCCTGCTCTCAGCAGGTCTAGTGCTCGGCCTCAGAGAGTAGCTTCCTCGGCCCTAGGCACAGTCTGGCCTAGCCCAGCTATGTCCAAGAGTTGGGACTTTGAGCAAGAGGGCACATCCCGCCTAGGCATTTCTCTAGGTTGTGCTAACCCTCGGAGGCCATGACTCATGACCACGAGCTATCTTCATCTCTCCAGCCTCAGATTGGGGGTGCAGGGTGGGGGGAACAAAACCAGCATTGGCATGGTGCCAGTCAAAGCCAGAATCACCCTGGGGAGTGGCCGGGCTAGAGAGGGTTCTGGGTACTTCCTGGCTGTTGCAGCAGAGGCAGGTTCCTGGGCTTTGGCTGGGTACTGAGCACAATCAAGGGCTTGGCTTTAATATAAAATGCCACACAATTATATGCCAGCCAAAGCCACATCTTTTATCTCTGCTACAGAGGACCGGAAGCCCTGATCGTTTCTATCCCAGTAAATTCACCTTCTCCCGTCAGCTGGATGGTTTTCTTTATAGCTCTGGTCATCTTCTCCCAAATCCAGAGCAGGGACATGGAGCTTGGCATCCTGCAGGCCCAGAAGGCTCAGAGCAGAGAATTCTGCGGCAAGGATGGGGGAGAGGTGCCTCTCCCCAAGCCCAGGCCACTGACCTTTCTCCTCTCTGCCAGCCTCATCCTTTCTCTAAGCAGCAGAATCTGCATAGGAGTTAGAAGTTTGGGTTGTCCAGTCCTCTGTTCTCTGGCTGGAGCCAGGGGAGTGTCCACGGCAAGCAACCCACTTGGTACCTTTTCACCAGAACGCCTTTTAAAGGTTTCTCCACAAGAATTTCAGAAGAGAGGCTACGCATCATACAGAGGAGGCGAGGGATTATGGGCTAGCTGTGGCCCCCGCTTACCTCCCCTATCTGGTTGATATTCTTCACTCAGCAATTCTGTCTCAAGGGGAAGCCTCTTTAATGAGGGGCACTCGCCTGCACTCCCACCGGCTTCCAAATCCATTTCTCTTGACACACTTACCACACTTCTGCTCCCGGCCAGGGTGCTTTGTGCACCTGTCAGCCAGACACACCTCACACAGCTACGGCTGTAAGGCTCTGGGAATATCCCAGTGGACTCTGTCAGTCACCCTGCATCCATCCATCCTTCAGTGGAGTGGGGAGCGGGATAGGGGGAGGCCATATTTAGGTGATCCTATCCTAGGTCCCAGGATTTCCCCCACCTGCTCTCCCTCCTCTTTTCCTTTAAATTTTACTTTTATGTGGTACTTGCATGAGCGTGTGTGTGTGTGTGTGTGTGTGTGTGTGTGTGTGTGTGGTGTGGTGTGCTATGTGTACAGTGAAGGTGCCTGCCATGCAATAGCACATATTTGAAAGTCAGAGGGCACCTTTCAGGAGTTGGCTTGATTCTCCCTTTCCATGAGATGAAATTCAGGGTCATGGGGTTACATGAAAGGGCTTTTACCTGCTGAGCCATCTCACAATCGACAGCCTACAATCCCTCTCCCTAGGACCTCCCCCTTCCTGCCTTACATCCTCAGAACCCCCTAGAGCCCAGTCTGTCCTGCAGGCTTTGCTAGGTTCCGGGTATCCACATGTCAAGACTTGGGGGTCCTTCCTGTCCTTCTTCTTCAGCTCCCCAAGTCTCTCTCCATCCCACAGGAAGCCCAGGCTGGAGGCTTATAATTCACACCTTTAGTTTTCCTTCCCTGGAGCAGGGCAAGGAAAAGGCCTCAGCTTTGCTGTCCCCACCCCCCCTGCCCCAGAAGGGGTAGGTGGGGTAGAGGTTGGGGTTTTGAGTTTAATTACGGAGCAGGAATTTGGCTATCAGGTGCTCCCACAGGGCATATGACACCTTCTCTCCGCACACCCAGCTAATGAGATGGTAGCAGGCGGCTGGCTGGTGGGCTCTGTAATTTAGGGGCCTGATTGCAGAGGCGGTGAGTGCCTTTAACTTGATCAGGGCAAATGCCTCTGACTTTTTCTGACTCAACTAAGGGTTGAGGGTTGAGTTCTGGTCTCTCTCTCACGTGTTGCAACATGGCAACTTCTCAGCGGTACTGTGGGTGAGTTCCAGTGGCCTCTAATTCAAAGTGGCTGTGTAAAGCCGTGTCCTGAGCTGCTCGGTGATGGTGATGGATGATGCAGAAAGGAAAGTCAAGGTCCCCAACTTCACCTCAGATCAAAATTTTATCAACGCCTGCCTCAGAAGCTGCCACAGTCAGCAAGGGGGTCTGACAACCTGCTGAGACCCTCACAAAAACTCTCTCTGAAACCTGACAACAGCTAATGATTCATCTTGGTTAGTCTGTCACTAAAATTCCTTCCCTGGGGGGAGTTGCAAACACTACCTGTTCCCTCCTCCTCTAGATGACAAACCAAAGCTTGGTTCTACCACACTTCAGCCAATGAGTTTATCGGATTTCATTGTAGAACACAGAGGAAGGCTCCTCACAGGATCACGGCTGACCCAGAGCAGCTGGACTAGGAGGTCCGGCTCCAGCATGGACGACGGTTTCCTCATAACTGCTTAGATGGCCACCTCTTCCCTAATCCTCCCCAGTCTATGCGCTCTTGTCCCTATCTGAGATCCCAAGGCTGCATATAATTTGGGCAGATTTGCATATGATTGGCTGGGAGGAGTGGTTGGTCCAGTGACTACCTGTCTTATTCTTTTAGGAGATGTGATTTCAGTAGGAATGGCCCCCATGGACTCATGTATTTGAATGCTTGGCCCATAGAGAGCAGCACTATTAGAAGGTGTGGCCCTGGTGGAGTGGGTGTGGTCTTGTTGGAGGAAGTGTGTCACTGTGGGGGTGGGCTTTAAGGTCTCACTTTTGTTGCCTACAACTCAAGTAGTATTCTCAGCTCCTTCTCCAGCACCATGCCTACCTGGGCACTGCCATGCTGCCCGCCATGATGACAATGGGCTAAACCTCTGAGACTGTAAGCCAGCCCCAATGAAATGTTGTCCTTTATAAGAGTCGCCTTGGTCATGGTGTCTCTTCACAGCAATGAAACCCCTAACTAAGACAGAAGGGAATGTCGGTGGTCCACAGGCCTTGAACATCTCAAAAGAAGGCACGGCTGATCGCAGTTTGGCTCGGAGGACAGCGACTTACATGTTCCAAGAGCTGTACTGAGTTATTTCATTTGTATTCCATCCACCATCATGTGACCCCCCCATAGAATGTGACGCATCTACCCCAGCCTACACACTGAGAGACTGGGGATAAAGCAGCAATCTATCATATGGATAGACTAGCACCCAGCTTGAGCAAGGTAATACACAGAAACTCTCCCTTTTAGGGGAACGAGTCTCTTGTCCTTGTATTCCATTTTTGACCCTCTAAGTCTACAGGATGGGTTTGTACAGTTTGCTGAAGTTGTACCTGGAGCCCTCCTACAGTTCAGGAACGTAACACTCCCCATCCTTAGGGTTTAGGAGTCTGGGGTCCCCAGGAGTAGTTCTCCAGGTAAGCCATCCTGACCATGAAATAAGCAGCCCTTAGTGTGTTCTACAGGAAGGAAAGAGGACGTGGAGAGAGAAGCAGGTAGGCCCCTCCCTGCCTTCAGGCTTGGTCATCCATATAATTGAATTCGATGTGCATGAGCTTTCATGGTGCTGGGGACGATGGGGATGGATGGAACTCAAAGACTTTAATATGCCAGATAGGAGCTCTACTACTGAGCCACACTCCAGCCCCCAAGCGAGATTCTAGACAACACTTCTACAGAGAAGAGTTGCCTTCATTTAAGCAGGAATCATCGTGCCAACTGAATAAAGCCCACAGATGCCGGCCCAGCGTGTCAGAAGACAGGGCCAGAAGTGGGGCCAGAAGTGGTGACAGGAATGAGTGAGTGACCCAGGTAGTGGGCTTGGGGCCTGGCATTAAGGAGGAAGCCATTGTGTGTGAACAGTATGTTCCTGCTTTGTTTGCTTTCTCGGGGGAGGGGGGGAGGATAGAAGGCAGGAGATGGCCTGGGAGGCTGGCGCAGTGTCAGGCTCCTCCTCCCTTGGCTACAAGCAACTTAGCATCCATAGCACTGGCAGACTTCCTCGGCAACCCTCCTCCGTTCACCTCTCAGACTTGCACTTAGGCTCCTAGTATACTCCACATCTGCCCTGGAAAAGGTCACCCAGTCAGGTGACCAGGCTCATCTCCTGCCAGGACTGGGCAAGGGCTGCCCAAACCAAGACAGCGAGTCACCCGCCCAAAGCTTCCAAGTTGGCAAGTTCAATGCCGCCTTGTGGTCCTTAGCAGTCTGGACCTCTAGCTCCTTCCGACTCCCTTTCCCTCACTACCTTCTTTCTCCTCTTGGCTCCCATCCCACCTTTCCGCTTCCTCCCCGTCTCCTCTGCTTCGCTTCTGGTCTTCAGTTCTACCCTGGAGAATCCCGGTTTGTTCTGTGCTGAACACTGGGGATATGACAGCCCAAGACATAGTCTCTAGTCTTAGAAGCTCACAAGTGTGAGCAACCATGGAGAGCTTGTGCTTGGAAGATATACGAGAACTCTACGTAGAATGCAAGTGCTTCAGGCTGACTGACCAAGCCTGTCTACACAGCTTCAGGAACCATGTGTGTCAGGGAGACAGTAACTTGACTGGGCTTTGAAGGATGAATAGGAGTTTACTAGGCTAGAGGTGAAGGAGAAAGCCTCTCTTGTGGGGGGACAGGAATATGCAAGAAGCACGAGAGAGATACATAGACCTGTACACAAGAGAAGTGAATGAGATTTGACGTAACTGGACTGTACCATGAGAGGGAGAAAATCAGTATGAGTTGGTAAGGAAGCCAGGGCCAGGTCACAAAGGACCTGGTGTGTCATGCCTCTATGACAAAGCCCCTGCTTGAGCCGGACAAGTCCCACAGCCTGAAGATGAAGAGGGGAGGCTGTGCCTCTGTGGGTTTGATGTTGGTAAGCAGCCATCAGATGCCCCAAGATGTGCTTGGTGATTCCAAAGTCACTGTTGGGAACTCCTGGAGGAAGAGGGGAGGCCCTCTGTCAGAGCTCTGGCTTCAGTTATGGTCTCCGGTGGCCCATTGGGGCAAGAGCTATGGCAGGTGCATGCGGGGGTGGGGGGGCCGGTTTCCAAGTGCAGCCCATGAGTTTCAGTGTCTCTGGGGCAGTGTGTTACCTCCATCTGCCTGTCCCCGCAGCCCATCCAATACTCTTCTGGACATGTCCCTATAGTTCTCACCAGGATATTCTCCCCCTGTCCCCAGTCCTGGCCACATCTGGAACCAGTACCTGGATTCTTCAGAGTAGACCCCTGAGCAAATGTTTTCCACTGGACTAGAGGCCAGCTCTACAATGAACTTACATGATAAGTTTTAGAGTTTGTCTTAGGTCTCTTTGGTTTTTTTTTTTTTTTAACTTTTTTTTTTAGATTTATTTATTTATTATATATAAGTACACTGTAGCTGTCTTCAGACACACCAGAAGAGGGCATCAGATCTCATTATATATGGTTGTGAGCAAACCATGTGGTTGCTGGGATTTGAACTCAGGACCTCTGGAAGAGCAGTCAGCGCTCTTAACCACTGAGCCATCTCTCCAGCCCCCAGTCTTACGTAGGTCTTTCTAGCAATCGATCGACTCTTTTATCCAAAAGTTTCAACTTCTTAAGGATCTCTGAGAAGATAATCTACCGATACCATCCTTAGCGATCAGCTGGAAAGTGATTGTTTGCTCTGAGCGCCCAGGGATGTCTTCGACCCCATTCCAGGGGTAAGCAAGCCCCAGCTCCACCTTTAAGAACTGTGCTACCCATCCCTGCTGGGAGAGCCTCTTACTGGCCTGCCTGCCCTGCCAGCCTCACCAGCATCCCCACCAACCACTGCTCTAGTCCTGTTGCTAAGGGACACCTTCCCATTTACTCAGGCTCTGTGGGATGGCTTTGTTGCCATGGCAATGCATCAGTGTGGAGAGGGAGAGGGAGAGGGAGAGAGAGAACATACTCTTGTGTGTGGTAAGTGTTGGGACTACTGCTGAATGCAGGGGTGGGGTTCTAATTTGATGATTGCTGGGGTCAACAAGGCAGGTGCGTCTACCCTGTCTTAAAGCCTTCTGGGGACACAGCTGTCATTCCACTGAAGTCTAGAGTGTGTGTATGTGTGTGTGTGTGTGTGTGTGTGTGTGTGTGTGTGTTTATGCATGAATATACACATGTCTGGACATTTAGCACAATGGGGAAGGCAGAATGAGACACCTGGTACAGCCAGCCGTAAAGCCAGAAATCCTGAACTCAGCTGAAATCACACTGAAGTGTCGTTTTTCTTCAAATTATTCTCTATGTCTATACATCATAGGAAAACAATAGTCAGGGATTAAAATAGGCTTTGTCCAGCCAGGTCCTGTTGTGCCCGCTGATTATTAGACCTGTGGCCACTTGGGCTGAGGCAGGATGGTCTATCCTTAGGTCTCTGTAGTCCATCTCTGTCTTCCCTGCCAAGGATATAGTGGCTCTCAGGGTAAGCTGCTCTGATTATCATTTCCTACTTCTGAATATTCACTGAACCCCCAAGCCTCAAGCAGATGGTTTTGCAGCTCGCCCAGCCTATGGGAGTCACAGTCCTTTAAATCCTGATGCCCCAAGATATGGACATTCATACTGTGTCCGCTTTGCTGAAGAGAAAAATTGGGATAGAGGCCTCTTGCATCTTCAGAGGAGAGTCAGGTATCCAACCTTCCAAGGGTCTGGATAACCCCCGCCGCCCCGTGTGTGTGTGTGTGTGTGTGTGTGTGTGTGTGTGTGTGTGTGTGTGTGTACAGCTGGCCAAGCTCTCGCTGTTGGAAACTGTGAGCCTTCTGGGGAATGAAGTGGAACACACTTGAACTTTGGGTTTACAGAAATTATTCAAATGTGCTGCCCACACAGTCTGTGAGGCAGAGCGGTTTCCAGATTCCCCATATATCCCTTAGGCACCTAAGGATGCCATCCTATCTGCAGAGCAGTGGCATGTTGCTGGGGACAGAGTGGGAGGGGTTGACCTGCTCCTCACTCCAACCCTGTGATGCTCAGGTCTGCTAGAATCACAGCACTGCAAGGAACCCAGGAGTGGGGCTCTTAGGAACGCTACCAGTTGAGAGCCTCTTGCCTGACCCTCTGTAAGGAGAGGGAGTAAATGGGCTACAAAGAGGGGGGGGAGTTCCTATGAATGGGGGGGGGGCATGTTTACATCTCAGAGCTCATAGCCCCGTGGGAGAGAGACCCTTACCATCCCCCATGCAGATAGGAAACATGCCAGAGTTAGAAGAGAGCAAGGTGACACAGACTACGGGGCTTCAGAGCCTGAGGTCTTGATCAGAGGGCAGCAGAATGGATGTCCCATAAGAGCGGAGTCCCCATGCAGTACCGCAAAACGACGGAGCTGTCTGCAAGAAGATAGGCGTGGTTGAGGGGTGGGGACCCCAGAGCTTTGAAGGAAGGCTTGGAAGGACGCAGACGGGCAACAGAAAATGATGGTTCAAGTTCCACATATCACTTCCTAGGCCCGGATGGGCGTGAAGTTGCCCACTGCAGACTCATGACCCAGCTGGAGTCCTGCCAACATCAGACACTCACTCTTACCTAGACACTCACTCTTACCCCTTTTCCCACTCACATGCCCTTGACAGGGACAGCCAAGGCCCGATGTGACTGGGCTCCGTATAGATACTCATCTGTAGCCATTGATGCTTTATATGTTTTTTGTTTTTTGTTTTTTTCTTTTTTGAAACAAGATCTAAATAGTCCAGGCTAGCCTCCAGCTCACTATCCTCCTGCCTCAGTTTTTCTAGAATTAGGATTTCAGACGTGCCACCACACACAGCTAAGACAACGCTTCTATTTATTGTTTTTATTATTGGTACTGGGATTTGAACCTAGGGCTTTGTGACTGCTATGCGAGCTCTCTACATTAAATTACAGCCCTACCTCTTTATGTCGTTCAGATACCCAGCTTGGACTCCATCCCTAGACCAGACATGTCTTGAACTTCCCACCCTTTTGCCTCAGCCTCCGGAGGAGCTGGAATTACAGCCTTGAGCCCCCTCTAAGACAATGCCTTTAAAGGGAGGTGAGCTCAGAATTCTGAGGGCAAATGCATGCTAGAGACAGGATGATGATTTGACAGTCTTGGGCCAGCTCACTGGCCTTATACTGTCTCCACCGTCATCTATCCTTTGAGATGTCGTGTTGGGACAAAATAAGGCTTCTGTCCTCTGCCCCAGTCAATGCTGTCTTGACATGTGACGGTCCCTCTGCGCACCTCTACCTCAGTGGACAGTGAACTATATCAGAACAGGGCCTGAGCCAAAGGATCTAGCATACAGCAAGGGCTTCATAAATGCTTGTTGGGTGGACAAACGATCGTAACTATCTCTACTGTTTGTTGAATCTTTGTGAACTAGGCCCCGGGCTAGGCCTTTAGCATGTGTTATCTCTGATATGTATCACAGCTACAGGAGATTGACTTTAGTGTCTTTGTTCTATAGGATATAAAATCAGGCTCAGAGAGGTTAGGTCACTTGCCCAAGATCACACAGTAGTAAAGAGAGCTCTGAGTATGAAGGCACACTTAAGAAACCCCAGGGCCCTGTCCAGACTGGCACACCGCTGCTCCAACCTTGACTCTCTTTACTCTTTTTTTCTGGTAGCACAGACACACAGTTCTATGAAGGTTTAACCATCCCTCAAATGAGGTTCTCCTCTCTCCACTGCCAGGGCTGCCACAGCCCAAGACTGTATCACTCTTCACTAGGCTTGACCTCTGACCTTGCCCCCGGTTGCTGGAGAGGGTGTCCTAAGGCGACCTGGTGAGATCTCTTTCCTGAGATGTTCCAGGCTGCTTGCTCCACGTCATCCTGGCTTGGGAATCGCCTCTGTTTTCTTCCGGTGACCCTCAGCTCAGACAGAGCACAGGACTGTCCCTGGGCCACCCAGCACTGACCTCTGCACTGCATTAGTGTCACAATGGGACCATGTTCTGAAAGCTCAGTTGCCATCCTGTGGCTGCAGGTGGCAAAACCCTGAAGATTGAGTGACTTCAATCTTCCACCTGTTCCCAACCATGACATACACTGCCATAGTTCCAAAAGCAACAGTCATTTGTTCACAGACTGGAACCTCCAAAACCACACCCCCCAACCCCTCCCCCCCCCCCCCCCCCCCCCCCCCCCCCCCCCCCGCCGTCCGTCTCTCCCCCCCTCTCTCTCCACATTCTCTTTATAAGTTGGTTACCTCGGGTGTTTGTTATAGCAACGGAAAGCAGACTTGAGCTTCCCGTTTGCTCCCCTTCCATACAAACTCCTGGAGGGTAGGGTTCGGGTTTTATTTTTCCTCTGTGCTCAGAAGCCTGATTACTGCTTGACATGCAGAAGATGTTCAGAAACTGTTTATTGAGACCTTTTGGCCTTACCT
>JADRCD010193367.1:0-20944 GCA_019843815.1 Montemys delectorum
AGATACACAGACACATATACACAGCCACACAGACATATAGACACACACATACACAGACATACATACAGACACACACAGGCACACAGACATATAGACAGACACATACACACACAGACAGACATACACACAGACACACACAGATAGACATATAGACACACACAGACACCCAAGACATACAGACATACACAGACACACATATACATGCACACACACACACACACACACACACACACACCACACTCACTCACACCTCAGGCCATCTTTTGAGTCCTAGTGTGAAGATTAAGTTTAAAAAAAGGCATTGAAGTACATAATTAGGCAGTTGAGTCATTGTGGTCCCACCCAGCCCCAGCAGGAGGTTCCTAGGGGACATTCCAGTTCCTGATGGGGGGAGGGGTGAGAGGAGGGGCAGATGGGGTGTGTGTATACATTGTTCCAGTAGTCCAGATGCTAGAGTGAATGTCCTCATTTTTCCCAAGTACTCCACTTGTACTGATATTCACCCACAAATAAACAAAGAAACTTTATAAAGGCATCAGAAATGTAAACCATGAAATAAATGAGAAGCTGGACACATTAGAAATAACCACACTCGCCTAGTAAATCCTTTAAGAGGATGAGGAGACAAGCCATAGACTGAGACAAGTCTGTCTGACAGGGACAGTGTCTGGGTTACCCATATAACTCTCAAATCCAATATTAAAAAAAAAAAACAACAACAACAACAAGGAACATGAGCAATTTGATTAGAAAGAGGCTAGAAGACACCAAGAGGCATTCATTTGAAGAGGTCATACAAATGACAAGCCAGCATAAGAAAAGATACTCATTAGCCATTCAGTAAAGTCTCATTAGAGTCACAATTAAATATTTATTATGACATATTCATCAAGATAGATAGTGCATGCATGCCTATGCATGTGTGCATGGCACACACACACACACACACACACACTCAGATGTTGGCAAAGATGCAGAGAAACTGAGTCACCCATGTATTTGTCAGTGAAGATGTGAAATGGAACAGACTCTGGGAAAGAAATGGGAAGTTCCTTAAGAAGTTAATTGTATGCTAGATGGTGGTGGCGCACGCCTTTAAGCCCAGCACTCAAGAGGCAGAGGCAGGCAGAGCTCTGTAAGTTTGAAGTCAGCCTGGTCTACAAAATGAGTTCCAGGACAGCCAGGACTGTTACACAGAGAAACTCTGTCTCAAAACAACAACAACAACAATAACAACAACAACCAACCAACCAAACAAACAAACCCAAAAATCACATGACTACCTAATATGACCCAACCATTAATTACCTAGGCATTTATTCTTTGTGAAATGAGGCCTTAGGTTAACACCAGGAAATGATGTAGCTATTAGTGGTGGTTTGGATATGCTTGGCTCATAGGGATTGGTGCTGTGAGGAGGTGTGGCCTTGTTGGAGGAAATATGTCACTGTGGGGGTGGGCTTTGGAGATCTCCTATGTTCAGGCTCTAGCCAGTAAGGAAGAGACAGTCCTCTCCTGGCAGCAGTCAGGTCAAGGTGTAGACCTCGCAGCTCCTTCTCTAGCACCATGTCTGCCTGGATGCTGTTGTGCTTCTTGCCCTGATGATAATGGACTGAACCTCTGAAACTAAGGCATCCCCAATTAATTTGTCCTTTATAAGAGTTGCCTTGGTCATGGTGTCTCTTCACAGCAGTGGAAACCCTAAGACATAAGTTGGTACCATAAGTGGGGTATTGCTGTGATAGGCCTGGAATGCTTTTGTCTGGAGGAATACGGGCTTTGGGATTCTGAGGTATTGCTGTAATAGGCCTGACCATGTTTTTGTGGGCTTTGGGACTCTGAGGTATTGCTGTAATAGGCCTGACCGTGTTTTTATTTGGAGGTATGTGGATCTGAGGATTGGGAAGCAATGGAAAGCTTTAAGTGGGGCTTAATGGGCCATCCTCATAGGAATATGGAAGACATTGGTGCTGAGAGTGATTTGAACTTTGGTGACCTACCTGGCTCAAAAAGTTTCAGAGAAGAAGAATTTCAATATGTTGCCTAGAAATCATTCTTGTTACATTTTGGTGAAGAATGTGGTTGCTTTTTGCCCTTGTACAAAGAGTCTGTCTGAGGCTAAGGTAAAGAGATTCAGACTAATTGCATTAACAAAAGAAGTCTCAAATCAACCAGGTTTAGACTTTATCCTATGGCTCACTCATTTTGATCAAGCAAGCTTAGAGGGTAAAAACACAAAATATATGGTACAAAGAGTAAAGGGGCACCAGGAAGTAGAATGGTGCTAAATCCTGTGTTCAAGGATATTAAATGGAATCAAGGGAGTGGTGACCTTGGGGCAAGATCCCACCCAGCTAAACTTACTGTTTGTGCATTTGCAGTTGAACAAGGGATGGTTATATTATGTTAAGAGTTATTGTTGCCTGGCTATTGTTTTCATTTGAACTTTTAATCTGGAATGAACTACAATCCAGAAATGGAGGGCACACCTGTGACCCAGATCTTAAGGCTGGAAGACATAGGCTTTTGATCTGGATCTTGAGGAAAAGTGGCCACGCATGGTGGTATATGCCTTTAATCCCAGGAGACAGAGGCATGCAGATATCTGATTCAAGGGCAGCCTGGTACATTATAAGTTCTAAGTAGAAAAAAGTTTAGGTCAAAGCATGGTGGTGCATTCTTTTAATCCCCAAACTCAGGAGACAGAGGCATAAACATCTATGGGTTGGAGGTCAGTTTACAGAGCAAGTTCCAGGACTGCCAAGCTTAAGTAGTAAAGGATGTAATAGAACACAGAGGCCATATTCCAGCTCTAGAAAGCAGCAAAACTCAGCAGCTTTAGCCATGTGGCTCTAGCCTTAGAATCAATAGTCAAGGGGTTACTCGGACAATTGATACAGCATAGCTGGAGCTAAGAAATTAGCAGTGATTAAGAAGAGATCAGTGATCACTGAGGTGAAATCTTCTGGGAAGTGTTTTCTGAGAGCACAAAGAAGCTGGGTTCCAGAGATAGCCAAGATTGTACCTTGTGTTGCAGCTGGACTTGTGTAAGAGTTACCCAGGTGGTACTGCTTTTAAAGGCATGAAGGGGTCATGAAGAGCAGCTGAGGCTTGGCACTGTGAGAGGCAGTGGAAGGCTGTTGGTGAAGTTGCAGCCTCAGTTGCAGTTGATGGCCCAGGACTGAAGGGGTCATGCAAAGGAGTTGAGGCTTGGCACCATGAAGAGAGCCTATGAGAGGCTATTGGTGAAGCCTAGTTGCAGCAGAAGACCCATCGTTTTGGAGATGCCAATACCATGGGATAATCACCAAGAACAGCAGCAGCAGTGGAGTCAACCAGAACCTAGAGTGGTACAGAGGACAAAGCTGGAGAAGTGACCCAAGCCCTTTGAAGGAGCCCAGAAGATCATGTGTGGATCCCAGACATTGGAACAAGAAGGTGTAACATTAAAGTTGCCTTGGAGACCCCACGATGTCAGAGTCATGGGATATCTGCTGAGAAAAGCTGCTAACAGTGAGTAGAACCAGTCAAAGAGAAAGAAGTTTGTTGCAGCCAACAAAGATGAAAGGAATTAGACATCAGATACGGAGATGCAGAGTTTGGAGTTTGCCCAGCTGTTTTTTGGTCTTGCTTTGGCCCAGTATTTCCTCACTATGATGTTTTAAAATGGTAATGCATATCCTGTGTCATGATATGTTGGAAGTATGTGATCTGCTCTTTGAATTTGATTTTATAGGGATTACAGTTAAGAGACTGCATGAACCTCAAAAGAGAGTTTGAACTTTGGGCTTTTAACATTGCTAAGACTCTGATGGACTACAGGACTTTTGAAGTTGGACTGAATGTATTTTGCATTATGCTATGTATGATCCCCATAAACTCATGTGTTTGAGCAAGCATATGGGAGCCAGAGAGTGGAATCTGGTGGGTTTGCATATGCTTGGCACTGTTAGGAGGTGTGGCCTTGTTGGAGGAAGTATGTCACTATGGGGGTGGGCTTTGGAGGTCTCCTCCTATGCTCAGGTTCCACCCAGTAAGGAAGAGATAGTCCTTTCTTGGCAGCAGTCAGATCAAGATGCAGAACTCTTACCTCCTTCTCCAGCACCATGTCTGTCTGGATGCTGCCATGCTTCCTGCCATGATGATAATGGACTGAACTTCAGAACCTGTAACACGGCTTCAATTAAATATTGTCCTTTATAAGATGTTGCTTCGTCATGGTGTCACTTCACAGCAATGGAAACCCTAACTAAGACACTGTCCTGTAATCAGTGAATGTTTAAGCAAACTGTGGCATATACTATGAAGTACTACTCATCCATAAAGCAGATAAATAGTTCAACCACACCACAACCCCGAGGTATCTCTAAATAGTGTCTAGTTATTGGGGGATGGGTTTGGGAGCGTGCTGGTTCATGTTTTCTTGTCAACCTGACACAAACCTACACATAGTGTGAGAGAACAAGTTATATTTTAAGTTTTAATTATTGTGCCCAAAATACCCATAAAACAAAAATACCTCTAACTTGTGAGCACTTTGCCCAAAGACAGATGCTCCCTCAAATGCAGGAGGCTATTGTTTATGGGAGATAATAAGCCATATGTTTTCATTTCCCTAAACTAGTTTGTTTGGCCCAACTACACTGGATGTATTGACCACATGTGGGTGGGAGGTATGTGGGCAGGAAATAGGGCAGGATACGCTTGCTCCTGACTGGACCTGATTGGAACTTGTCTGAGCATCTCAACTCCCTTCCCATGCCTCTCCCCAGTTTCTACCATAAGTCCTTTAAACTACCAACTTAATGGTAGCTTAGCAACTTAATGGTAGCCCATTCCTGGGCACCCTCCTACTGTATAGGAGCCCTGTCCAGCCCTCTAAGTGTCTACCTATAAATTCAAGATAAATTTGAAACGTCTTTGAGTTGGAGTTGGAGTAGAACACTGTGACTGATGAATAGTTCATAGCAGGACCGATAGTGGTTTGAATATGCCTGGGCCAGGGAGTGGCACTATTATTTGGAGGTGTGGCCTTGGAATAGGTGTGGCCTTGTTGGAGTAGGTGTGACCATGTTGAAGTAAGTGTGGCCTAGGAGTAGGTGTACCACTGTGGGCATGAGGTTTTAAACCCTCCTCCTAGCTGCCTGGAAGTCAGTCTTCTCCTAGCAGCTTTTAGATGAAGATATAGAACTCTCAGTTCCTCCTGCACCATGCCTGCCTGGTGCATGCTGCCATGCTCTCACTTTGATGATAATGGACTGAACTTCTGAACCTGTAAGCCAGCCCCAATGAAATGTTGTCCTTATAAGAGTTGCCTTGGTCATGGTGTCTGTTCACAGCAGTGAACCCTAACTAAGACAGGACCTGTGGTGAGTCTGGCTCTGATTCTTGGGGAGCAGAAAAATAAGAGATTTCATGTTCCCAAGGAAGGAACATGAGAGATTCGAGGGAAGTGGGAACAAGGGACCTATTCAGTTAATGTGTATTCCTCATTTCAGGTGTGCATCAGTAGCCCCTGGTAGCCTGGGACTGTATGCAAAACCAGCTCCTTGTGGGCTTGATCTGATCAGCATCTAATCTGGATCTGTAGTGGCTATTCCTGGTTGTCAACTTGACTACATCTGAAATGAATTACAATCCAGAATTAGAAGGCTCACCTGTGGCCCTAATCTGGAGGCTGAGAGATACAAGTTTCTGACCTGAATCTTGGCATGGAGACCTTGAGGAATAGTGGCTACGAATCCCATAGGATTAGCATAGAAAGCTCTGAGTTCAAGGTCATCCGGGGTTAAAGGTGTGGTGGCACACACCTTTAACCTGGGCCACACTTTTTGCTGGAGACGTATATAAGGACATTGAAAGAAGGAAAGCTCTCTCTGCTTCGCCTGCTTGCCTTGTGGGACTGAGCAATTGCTGGATCCTTGGACTTCCATTCACAGCTGCTGCCGCGACTGTTGTTGGGAGTTGATTGTTGGGAGTTGGACTACAAACTGTAAGTCATCAATAAATCCCTTTACTACATAGAGACTAAGTTCTGTGACTCTAAAAAACCCTAACTAAGACAGGATCTAAAAATGTTTCACCCTAAAAGTCACCGTCCTCTCTCAGTGGGACTCATTCTTTGAATGCATGAGACAAGAACTCAGAGGCTAGTGACCTATTGAGGTTGTGTGTGACTGTGAGCCTACTGCGGCTGACTCTTGAGTTAAAACCATCCTGAGGTGAGAGGGACAGTCTCTCCTTTAGTGTGGCTAGCCCAACTAGTCTTTCTTTTCCTTGTGGTTATTTATGGGGAGGAAGAAAAGATAAGATATGGAGAAGGTAGTAAAGGGGATTTGGAAGATGTCCCAATATATCCAATATATCATCAGTCTTGTGGGGTTTGCGGGGGGAGGGGGTATAGCAAGGTCCTAGACAGTATCAGTTTGATTTAGACCTTAAAATGGAAACAGGTATTAGTAAAAGACATGATTACCTGAAAGAAAAAATACCTCATGTTTTTCTGTACTCTGAGATTGGTCTCAATTTAAGCCGGAGGATTAATAATGACCTCTAGAGGAAAATATCAAACATAGTTTTCTATTCCCTTACAGCCTGATTGCTCTGAGGAAGGAGGGTACTCACTAAGTTTTGCAGGTTACCTGCCTCCCCTTGCAGTCTGGAGCTACCTGATTTCCACCTTCAGGCTTTTAGGCACTTGGTCACTCCCAAGTCTAGCCAGGGAGTGTCAAATTAGAAGTGGGAAAGACACACATTCCTGTTATCCCCATCCTTCTTGATTATGGGTGCTAGCTGCTAATGCTCATAACCCTAAAAAATTAAAGATTGCTGAGGAGAGACTCCAAAACCAATTGCTCCTCCCTTTTCAGATTCAGGGAAAGAGACTATTCTTTACTTCTTGTCAATACTTTGTCCCCATTCCCAACACATCAGGCAATGCTCACTTGGCTGTAACTGTAATCGTGGTTCAACGGGGCTTTCTGATTTATGCTGACTGTTATGCATGTGGGTTTAAAGATGTTTCCCTGGCTACCTGCCACTTGTTTCCCATGTTCTTAATAAAACCACTCATTTAAAACCAAAGGCATGTCTGTGGCTGATCACTTTCTGGACTGTACTGAACCTCAGGTGACTTTGGCTATCTTTTGTTCTCTATGAGGTTTGCTCGGGAACTTATTAACCGTCACAATTGTGATACATGTATCAAGATATATATACAAGTAATCTAATTTCATTACATTATGCTATGTGTGTAATTTTGATTTAACTCATTTCCAGTAAGATGGTAAGTCTGTTTGTTAGAATTGACCGTGCCTTATGGTGTTAAGAAAATAAAAAGGAGCCAACAAATAAAAGAAGTAAATGTTGAAAGGATGTAGAAATAAAGATATCTTTGACCCAAAATTAAGATGGCTAGACTTTTCCCAAAATTAAAAAGACATAGAAAATGTTAGAAACCAGAAACAAGGGACTGGAGAGGAGGCTCAGTGGTTAGGAACACTTCTTTCTCTTGCAAAAGACATATGTTTGGTGTCCATTCCAGAGGATCTGATTTGCTCTTCTGGCCTTTCTGGACACTTGCACACATGTGACACATACACAGTAAATATTTTTTAAACTTTGAAGAAAGCTTAAATATGTCCCAGAAGGTCTTAGCTACATAAGGTATGTAAAAGATAAGACTTAGAGGTGATATGTATATGATGATCAAAGGTTATTAAAATGTCTAAGGTCAAAGTTCAAGTGAAGCTCTATTTACATTAATAGTACTTTATTATTATTTGTAACATGGCAACATTTGTAACAACTATCTTAAAAGATAGAAAATATGGGTCAATTTAATCAAAGTAACTACATAAAAAATGAATCTTAACAAAATTGAGATTTGTTTAGAAGTATTTGGTTTGTGTTCAACCTTTACCTAAATGTTATATAGTTCTAAAAGTGCCAGACAGGTATAACTATATATTATATAAGGTATAACTATATAAGATATAATTGAAGTGAATATTCAAGAAGCCTATACTAATGTGGACAGAGGGACTGAAAGGGACAAAATTTTGACCTTTGCCCTCCAAGGTTAACTATGTATCAGGGGACTATGGAATAACCCAAAGGGTCTATGAGTTTCATTTGAATGTGTGAGGGAAGAAGGCAGAATCCATCAACTCGGAGGACACTCAGTGCCTATGAGCATCCAGCACCATGGCTCCTGAGTTAGAGCTCACCTGAGGTAGAAGATAGGCCTCTGCAGGCCTCAAACACACTCAACATGTCCCATCTTACTCCAAGATTATTTGTATAAGCTATTCTTGAATGGCAACAGTCGGAGATGATGTGGGTCCAGTAGCCCCAGTCCTGGGCCAGCACTGGGAGTTCAGAGCTCAGCTCACATTTTCCTGTTGGTATTCAGAGTGATGCTCTGCTTATCTGTGTCAGTGTCCTGACTCTTAGATATAACAAAGATTTAAAATACTGAACTCAGCATAGTGCTCTGCAGACAACCTGGCAGCGTGTTGGGAATGGGAGTCAAGGTAGTGATAAAGCAAGCACATTGACTTCTGATCAGAGACCACAGACCAGTGGCTCACACTGGAATGTATTGTAGAAATCTGCACTAAAGGAATTGTTTATACAATGATACATGTTCAGTCATTAAAATCATGGCTACTGAATATTTAGTCATATGAGAAATTTCTTCTGTTATTCTGTTATGGAAAGTATTTCTACTCTTTATGTAAATGTTACTTAAAAAAGTAAAGTGAGTCAGAGGCCAGAGATGCTACAAGCGTTTGGGGCTCTGATCCCTGATCTGGATCCTGAATGATAAAGGTTACTCTTCTAATGAGGGAATGTTAGAGCAGCAATAAATGCCCTTTAAGGAAAAACTCCATCTGGTCAATAGATTAAAATCGCTGGCCTGAGTGGACATCTAAACATTCTGGTTAGGTCAAGCCAATCATCTGACAAGGGGACCACCCCTATGAAAGTGGGCTCATGTTAAGTCATGCTAAGGAAATAGGTGGGATACTTTTGTTTACTGAGTATCTTAGTTAGGGTTTCCATTGCTGTAAAGAGACACCATGACCAAGGCAAGAGGCAACATTTGATTGGGGCTGGCTTACTGGTTCTGAGGTTCAGTCCATTATCACCATGGCGGGAAGCATGGCAGTGTCCAGGCAGACACGGTGTTGGAGGAGCTGAGGTTTTTATACATCTTGTTCCAAAAGCAAACATGAGAAAACTGAATCTCTCCTTTCTGCACTAGGCAGAACTTGAGTTCAGGAGCCTCAAAGACCACCCCTACAATGACACACTTTATCTAACAAGGCTAGACACCTCCTCCAGTAAGGCCATACCTCCTAATGGTGCCACTTCCCATGGGCAAAGCATATTTAAACCTCCACACGGAGAAAAACACCACACTGTGCTTTTCCATTCCAGAATACCTTCTTCAGCTTGTCCCTAAATGCACAGTCACTGTGAGATTTAGCTGGGTCTGTCATATTTCCTGACTTTCCTTCTTTTTTTTTTTTCTGTCTCTTTCAGTTGCTGGCCACATTTTTAGACAATAAAGACACCACCACCACCACCACCACCCGTCTACTTGTGCACCTTGTGTCTGACCTCCACACCAGCTCACATGACATGGCTTTCCCTTCCCACTTCTCGAGGTAGCTGCTGAAAGCTACAGCTCAGTTGCCTTGGATGTTTTTCTTTTAAATTCAAATTTAAAAATTTGAAATTGTCTTTGAGCTTTCTAGGAAAACAAAGAAAAAAAATCAGTCCAAAAAAAGGAGCAGATAGCATTTGCAAAAAAATCAGTCCAAAAAAAGGAGCAGATAGCATTTGCTTCTGAGTAGTGACCTGTTCCTTCGACATGCCTCTTCAAAATGGTAAGATAATGAGCTGGTGGAAGAGCAGAAGAGAAAATGCACAGAAGCCTTCTATGTGATGGGGGCTGCCCTTCTAGCCCACCCCCCACCAGAGGTAGTGGAAAGGAAAGGTTAATAGGGCAAAGCAGAATAAGGACCCATTTAGAAATTGGTTTTTTGGAGCAAATCCAATCTGTGTTGTCAGGATATCAGCAGTTCAGTTCACATGAATCAGCAGCAGTAGTTGAATCCATTCACAAACACTATTCACCAATCAGCAATAGCAATTCAATCTAGAAGAAATCGAGAGGTTCTGCCAGTCAACTGGAATCCAAGAAGCTGCAGTGATGGGAACATTACCAGAACTTCTTTGGTGCTTTTCTCTCTACAAGGTCACAACAAACGATGATCAGCAAAGGATGGCAAGGCGAACCAATACGGCTTCGTCATCATCGTTGTCGTGGTCATTGTCATGGTCCACTGTCTGTTGGGTTATATTTATACCATTTCCAAACATCACTTGTTCTCTCAAGTGTTCACTCTAGCAAAACATCACATGCCCTTTTTACAGGCAGCTTCCAGAAAACCACCATGTGTCTGTTCTCAGCAAAACATCCTCCCACATGTCTGCTTCAGCAAAAACATCCTATCATAAGACAGTTTCCAGAGGAACATCACATGATACAACTGAGTCTCCAAAGAAACTGGAAATTTCCACTTCAGTGTCTGTGCCTGAATTTCCTCTACTTATAAGGATATATTTATACTAGTCCTACTTGATTAGGGCCATTGCAATGCCCACACTTTAATTCAATTTCCTCTTAAATACTGATCTCTAAAGGTAGTGACATTCTGAGGTACCTGGGGTTAAGACTTCATCTTACAAATTTGGAGACAGGGACACAGTGTAATCCTTAACAAGTTGTGCTTACCAACTTGGTACAAACTAGAGACATCTGGGAAGTGGAACTCTCAATTGAGAAATCACCTTCATCAGATACAACTGTGGGCATGTCTGTGGGGCATTTTCTTGAGTCCTAATTGATGTGGGACTTTACCACTATATGCTTCATATTTCTGAATTAACTAGTCCATACTATCAGAATAAGTAAACATATGTGTCTGTACCCCACACCCGAGGAAGCAAAGACAGATCTCCACTGCCAAGATTTTTGCAGAGCTCCAGTCCCTACCTCAAGTCCTCCCAGGCTCCTAAGAATGGCAGCCACCTTTTGGGAGCCTTGATTGCACCCAAATAATTGCTTCAATTGCTGTAATTAGCAGAACAACAATCAGGAGAGAAGGCTGATCTACCAGCAGGCTTCCCAGGCAGTGGTTCCTGTTCTTGGCAGCCTCTTCCCCATCCCATTCTATGAGTGACTCTTCTTCCCTCCAGGATATGGATCTGTCTCTATGTCCCACTTATAACTTTGCAAAGTGCTATGGAAAAACAGAAAGTTCTGAGGCCTTCTGATTGGATAGGGCATTGCCCTGTCTATGGACCCTAGTTAACTTTCCTTCTTGGGTCATTCATTCATTATTGTCTCTCAGTTGTAAACTTCTCTGATGTGCCTCTCAACCTGGCTCACCTGTTTCCTACTCAATGACCTCCAGTCAAGAAAGCTAGAAATCCATGTTACTCACACCCTACCAAGCACCCTGCAAGCCATTGATCTCCCAGAGTGGCTTCCAACTATCTATCAAATCTGTCTCGGCTTCTTCTCTAGCAGTGCTTGATTGCCTCCCACTCAGGACAATGCACACTTTTACATTTTCCCCTCCATTTTCCCCAGTTACCTCAAAAAAGATTTTAAAAATACAACGTTGGCTAGTCATAGCTGCCTACAGCCTCCTGGACAGAATCTGGGTGTTGTTTTGAGACAGGTTCTCAATATGTATTTCAGTCTGGCCTTGAACTCTTAACTATCCTACCTTAGCCTTCATGATGCTGGAGTCACAGGTATTTATTTCCTTGTAGGGAAGGGAAGGGATGATTCCTCCCCTGCTTCTCAGAAGGGATGCTGACCAGACTCCTAGAAATCAGGGACAGGTCGGCAAGAGAAAAACATGAACATTTCATTCAATTATGGTTTTATGTGCTATAGGAGCCTTCAGATTGAGCACTCAAAAACACAAGGTCAATTTTCCCTAGTTTGCTTAGGATCAGTCAATCTCAAACAGCTATGTAGAAAGATGATTGCACAAAGCTGCGGCATGAAATTGTGCTCCACGAGGAGATCGCTAGCTGCCATGCTGGATCAGGATGAAGGGATGCAAACACAGAAGCCAGTTAGGGACTGTTACAGCAAGCCTGCGAAGGACAGCTGATAGCATCTCTAGCCACAGGCATACTGTATTTGCTTAAAAATGAAAACAGAACCCATTTTTTTTTTTAAAAAAAAAAAAAGAAAAGAAAAGAAAGAAAGAAAAAGAAAAAGGCAGACGGAAAAACTCCAAACTGGCAAATAGCATAAGTTGCAAATCACTAGTAATAATAGTGCAGATGGAATTTTCTATATATTCTTTGTTACATTGTCTGTGGCAGTGATTTTCTGAGGAGAGGGAAACCAGGCCACAGTCCCTTGGAAAGTGAATAGGTAGTGTGCTAAGCATTTTTTCATTAAACTGCTTCATTCTTTCTTCAAAACAGCTGGAAGACAGCAGAACTTTTAATAGCATTCCCATTTTATGGGCGATAAAGAGGAATCTTATCTTTTCCCCAAACACACAGACAAGTCTGCTTTATTCTGGTACGATCTTCTTGGTTTCAGGTCGAGGACTCTGGGATTCATGTGCCCAGCAGTGTGTCCAGTCACTCAGACAGGGCAGGCCTGGGCTCTTGCTGGCCATCTGGAAGAGCCGGCTCTTTGGGGGCCATATGTGGTCTTGGATCTGGTAGGTCAGCACCTCGGACAGCGAGGGCCGCAGACGGGGCGGGGCGTCTACCGAGACGTCACGACGCGCGGAATCCCGCGGGTGCGCGCTCTCGGCGGCCGTGTCACGTGACCTAGGTAATTGACACAGCGCGCTGCTCGCGACCCTCCGCGCAGTCCCCGGACCTTCAGCCCCCCGGACCGCGTGGCCCGGGACCTCGGCCAGCCGGTGAGCGCTGCGGCGCGACCCCCGTTCCTGCGAGCTGGCCCCTCTGCAACTCGATCCTAGGTCCTGAGGCAGCGCTGCCAGCTAACCTCAGCCAGGACCTAGGGGAGGGGGTGGGGTGGGGTGGGGTGTAGAGAACGGGAACGTGACCTTGGTCTCTCCCTTGACCCCCGGCCCTTTGCGCGTGTCAGCAGACGAATGCAGATGTCGTGGGAAGGAGTGACTTGCCAACAGTGGGGCTTCAGGCTAGAAGGCTGCAGCCCCCCTCCCACTCATTGCCGTAGTGGCCTGGAGAGGAGCCTGCCTGGTACTTTTCCAAGGAGAGGGGGGCTGCCCAGAACAGCATTGAGGTTGAGGAGGTTCCAGGGTTGCATCTGGCGGGACACGAAAGCAGCTTCGAAGTCCCAGGACAGGCCCTATGCGTGTTTTTAACTGCGGTCTCTGCTTCCACTTGAGGGAACCGAGGCCGACCAGATTCCTAGTTCAAGTAGTTTGAGGTCTCAGCCATCCTCCCACACTCAGGATGAGCAGCCCTAATCAATCAGTCTGATTGACCCTAAGGACCACGCTCTGCAAAGACCCAGCGCTGAAATCCCCAGCCCTACGGGGTCCAATCCCAAACCAGTCTGCGTATCTCCTCTCAATCCACCAGCAACTTTCAAACAGGCCTTACCCACCTTTGTACATTTCCCAGTTCTGGGCTTTAGTTTGGTCCTTCCTTCCCCTCTGTCAAGAAAATAAGCTTGTACCTCGACCCCCATCACACCCTGCTGCCTAGCTCTTTGGAGTTCTATATTCTCCAATCAGGTGGTGAGTCCAGTTTCTAGTACAAGACAGTGTAGAAAGCCAGAATGCAGGCTCTGCTGCTGCGTGCTGCTTCTGGGCTTGGGGGAAAGGCGGCCTCCCTACTCTGACCTCTACTAACTGATTTTCCCAAGGGCTACTTACAGAGTAGCCCTCCCCGGTGCACCACTTCCGGAAACTTAAGTCTTAAATTACCTTTACCCGTTCTGGGGTCGGGTTGGGACTACTGGATGACGTCGTTCCAAAAAGGATGCCTCCAAGATCTTCCCACTAGAAATTTGCACGGGGCACGTTTTAGGGGGTGCTTGCTGCCATCCTGCCCTGTATGAGCAGGACCTAACAGGGCTAATTAGGGCCCTGGCTATAGATTTAGAGCTCAGCAAAGCTCTGGGGTCCTCAAGCCCAGCTGGCATGGGGGTAGGAATGGCTGGCATCTCCTGCGGGGTTGGGTGAAGGCCATAGCAGTGTCTGGCTGCCCAGACTGTTCTGTATTTGTAAAACACAGTGTTCTAACACCGGGCCAGGCTGGATACAGCCAGGCATTGTTCCTATCTGGCCTGAATTGTCCTATCACCTTGTGGGGGTAAAGCTGGCACTAGGAGCAACTGGGGCATTGTCCCAAGGAGATATTAAGCTGACATCTTGGTGCTGTCATGAGGAAGACACAGGCCCTGGAACAGACAGCTGGTCACTCTCCAGCTTAGTGCTCACCTCTGTGCTCCTGACTGTGTATGCTTACTTTTATTACAATCGATTTTCCTTACTGTGTGGAATGCAGATGCTGAAGCCCCATGGTTGTTTTGGGTTCTCCTGATGTCTCCACGTTGTGACTTGAACTGTTTGACCCTAGGGCCCATACTAAGCCTTTGGAAAGCTGCTGCTCCAGGAGGCCCAGTGGCTCACTAAGGGACCTGGCTACATTAGCTCAGGGGTTGGAATGTTGTCGAGGGTGGGGTGGGGTGGGGAATCCTGAGGCACCTGAGGTTCAGAGTTCTGCTAGCCCCCACCCCAATAGAATGTCTTATCTAGTTATTAATTTTCCTTTAATTCAGACTTGCCGCAGGTCACCTCGGGAAATCACCAGTCCTTGACTGAGGAACTCGCCTGTCCTTTCCAGCTCAAGTGAGTTTGCAAGGGTGAGGGGAGGCAGCCTAGGAGAGCCATATCTGCTCTTTGGTAGCCAGTGGCATCCTGACTTGGTTTAGTTATTGGCAGGGGTAGGGTGGAGGGGTGCAATTGGTGGACAGTTGAGTGAACACACCTAGGAGCATTGACTCAGGACCAGTTCTAACCAGGACCACATTCCCTAGAATATAAGTGTTCTAGGTCAGTGAGTTATATAAGGGTCCATGGGCGCTAGACTCTGATGGGTGGTTCTAGGGTTGTACTCTACATTGAAGCTTGGACTCCCCAGACAGAAGAACACTAGTCAGTGTTCAGTAGGAAGTATCTACTCCAGGCTGGGCCTGGGCTGGGCTGGGCAGGGCAGGAGAGGACCTCCCGCTCAAAGCTGTGGGGTAAGGAAGGACAACAGAGGTTCCACTTTACATGTGGTGACAGGACCCTGGCGCAGTAGGGGCCTCAGTAGGTCTGAGCAGGGAGCCTGGTAGTTCTCTATGAGTAGAGGAGACCTTTAAAACTCCTGAGGAGTTCTGGGGGAGGTCCATTGAAAGCCTGCTCATTATTTAGGTCTCTTCCTGGGGAAGGGGCAGGTAATTTGACAAGTGAAAAGAACCCAATATTGTGTTTTCCTGACCTGGGTGGCCCTGAGCTGTCAGTACCCTGGGCTGACATCTGTCTTGGGTGGCGTTTGTCCAGAGTGTGAGTTCTAGGTAGCATTTGGGAGCCACAGAAGGCAGCTGTAGTGGGGATCTTTTCAGTTCTGCTTCCATCACAGGGACCCACAGTCCTCACTTCTGTGAAGTGGGGCTATTGTTGAGTCTGAGTTCCCCACCTTTGGCTTTGCCCAGGAAGAAGGATACCCTGACTTAATATTGCACTCCTAGGGAGTCAACAGTCACTTCTGGCCAGCAATCAGAGACTCCAGAGATAGTGGGTCTTGTCCTTTCTCATCTTTCTGAGCCTTTGCTCCTCCGTGCCCTTTTCCCTGTCTTTTCTGACCATGTACAACCAACCCAGTGCCTGGAGAATCCCTGCCCCATTTCCAAGGTGATAGGCTTTGTGCCCATCCCTTTTTTGGGTTACTACCTACACATGTTGTGTGATCTTCTGAGTGGGTTCCAGGGTCTAAACTAGGTTCCCCCAGAAGCAAGATTGTGTATAGGGGTAGCAGGATCCTGGGGCCAGCAGAGAGAGCCTAGGCTGGAGGGGAAAGGAGGAGCACTGGGTTTCAGAGTCCTTGGGAGAAGGTTACTGAGCTGAGACCTCATGCTTGGAAATGAGGCTGAAAGAGATAGGAGTTTGTCTCGTGTCTCACCGTGGCTTACTTTCTGTGGGACTGTAGATGCTAGGAGTGAACTCGAATGTACCCGAGCTTCCTCTTGACTGAGTTCTGTGATTTGTGTTTCTTTCTCTTTGTCTGTGTTCAGAATGAGCCAGCTGAGGCTGCTGCCATTCAGGTTGGGGCCACGGGCTACAAAACTCTTGGCCACACGAGATATCCCAGCGTTTAGTGGGTGCAGGAGGTCTTCTGGGCCACCAACTACCATCCCAAGGAGCAGAAGTGGAGTCAGCTCCAGTTATGTGGAAGAGATGTACTTTGCCTGGTTGGAAAACCCACAGAGTGTTCACAAGGTTGGCATTCTGCATTTTATGGGAAGGAAGCTGCTGGGGTGGATGACAGGATAAGGGATTGGGAAGAACCAGCCATGACCTCAGTCCCTATGTTTTGGGTGGGTGGGTGGGGAGCAGGAGTAGGCTTCTTGCTTTCTTACTGATCAAAGTTTGTGTGAGTCCATCCCACTAGATGGACCACAAAGATTTCCCACGTAATATGCCAGAGACCTGCCCTGCCTGGTTATGCTGAGCTCTCTCCAGATGGCTCCTGGCATGAAATTAAGAAATAAATGCATATATATGTGATCCTGATTTTTTTTTTTTTGGTTTTTTGGCTTTCATTTGGTGACCTAAGCTCTTTCTATGTCAGTATGAGAAGAGCCCAGTTGTTTGTGTGTTTCTGCCTATGCAGTATTCTATTTCATGGATGGCACCTGTTCCCCATAACAGACTTCTGGGTCACATCTTGTCTTGATTGCTGTGAAGAGTGCTCCAGAGTATACTTGTATCTGTGCACACAGCTGACCAGAGAAAGAGTTTTCTAACATCTTAAGAGTACATATGTGGGCAGATGTCCCTGGAATAATTGAAGCCACATCCCGAGGAAAGCTGGGGAATGTGTAAGGGACCTGGGCTAGTAGAGAAGGTCTCTGGATGGAGGCTCTGCAAGTCCCTGAGCACCATGGTTCCAGGAACACTGAATGCTTTGGGGATCCCAACTCTTCACGACCTGACCCGGCTGGGTTCTTTCTCCTCTACCCAGTCCTGGGACAGCTTCTTCCAGAGAGCGAGTAAGGAGGCCTCTGTGGGTCCTGCTCAGCCACAGCCCCCAGCTGTTATCCAAGAGAGCAGGCCATCAGTGTCCAGTTGCACCAAGACCAGCAAGCTGGTAGAAGACCACTTGGCAGTCCAGTCCCTGATCCGTGCCTACCAGGTGAGAGAGGTGGAAGGTTGGAGGTAGGGCGGGACGCAGGGAATCTGAGCCCTAATGTCACCTCCGCTGAGAACCGGCCTCTGTCACACGCCATTTCGAGCTTTTGGGTGTATTGTTTTGCTGCCT
Source organism: Montemys delectorum (assembly GCA_019843815.1). NCBI lineage: Eukaryota > Metazoa > Chordata > Mammalia > Rodentia > Muridae > Montemys > Montemys delectorum. The sequence goes on from JADRCD010193367.1 coordinate 17,575, forward strand.
AGTCTGTTTTTCCGTGCTGTCATCATCTTGCACATGATGGCCTAAGTACCTAGAGGAGCACTTAGTAGGTCGAATTTTAGCCTTATGTGACCGTGGAGCACTCTGACACTTGATAACCATTCTCTAGACTGGGCATTCCAAGAAACGGGGACTGTTTGCAGCAGGAGCTTCATTAGTGAAGACGGAATGAATTAGTAATTTACCAGACACAGCTCCCCCACCAGCTGCTCATTCTGGAGGCCTGGGCTCTCTCACACCGGGTTCCCTAGGCTGGGCCCGGTGGTTGGCAGTGTGTCTTGGTGACGGTCCATGTTCTCTCAGCTGAACAGGACTAATTGGAGGCCTGCACTGGTATTGATGCTGTAACAGGTGCAACCATTGAGGATCTCTGTGGGAACTAGTGGCAGAAGGCATTTGACAAGGGAAACATGGCATGCAGAAGGTGATTCTAGGGGTCCTAGGCCCTTGAAGAAACCTGGTGGGAGGAGCAGCGAGCTGCTACATGTTCCTGGGAAGATCAGAACATTGGCAAATGGAAACAATGTGCTGTCTCCAACTAGGCATCCTCTGTGTGAGAATGTGGAGTAGGAGAGAATTCCCTGAGCGCCTGGTGCCCAAGGGTCACGGGATTTTCCCTGGCCAGAGGACCCAGACGCTTCATGCACACAGTAACTGTTGTACCAGCTGAGCACCAAAAAAAAAAAAAATTGATGAACCCCAAAATCTGAGACTTTTTGAGGACCAATGTGACATCACAGGTGGAAAATTCCACATGTCATCTCATGTGATGGGTTATAGTCAAAACGCAGGCATCCTAAGAACATTATCCAAAACCACATTTCAGCTCTGCATACAAGGTGCTGGTGAAGCAAATGAATTTCATGTTTAAACTTGGGTCCTTTCACCAACATATGTCATTATGTCTGTAGATATCCCCAGATCAGGAAGAGTGTGAAATGCCAAATGCAGCTGGCCCCAAGTATTTCCAATAAGGCATCTTCCAGTATGTTGTGTTTTCCTAACTGGGTGAAAGACACAGAGTAACCTCATGGGTGATCTTGACAAGAACAAGAGCTGTCTTGTGTGGAGATTAACAGCCCGGATGCTGCTTAAGGCTGGCCTTATCCCAGTATAGTGCTCGGTCCTTCTGGTTCTGTGCATGTGGTATGTGCATGGAAGTGTGCAGGAGTGTGTGTGTGTGTGTGTGTGTGTGTGTGTGTGTGTGTGTGTGCGTGCGTAGGCCAAAGCAGGATGTCTGGTCTCTTTACCTCTTCCTTATTGCCTTGAGATAGTGTCTCATTGAGCCAGAGGTTCATTGTTTTGGGTAGGATGGTTAGCCAGCAAACTCTCTGGGTCCATCTGACTCCATTAGTTTTAACGGAGGTTACGGACCCACAAAATCATGCCTTGTTCTTTATATGGTTTCTAGGGATTTGAACTCAGTTCTCACGCTCTTAGCCACTGACTTCTCTTTCAGTCCATATTGTCATGTAGCCTAGAAGTCTGGCTTCAAACCAGCTCTGAAGTTAAGGATCACTTTGAACTCCTGATCCTCTTGTCTCTGTCTCACAAGTGCTGAGATATAGCCATGTACCACCATATCTGGCTTGTTCTTTTTTTTTTTTTTCTTTTTTTTTTTTTTTTTCTAAAATTAGCCAGTACCAAGCTCAGGTTCCTGTGGATTTAGGCATTACCTGTTTGAAGTAAGATCACAGTAAAGTGGCACATTGCAGTGGCTGATGTATCTCTCCTGGGCTCTGCAGCTCCATCTCTGTTTTTTGTATCTCTTGCCAGGTTTTTCCTGTAGATGTTTTCTGAGTCGGGGGTTTCTCTGCTCCATTCCCTTAGTGTCATTTACCCTTTCCCTTCGTCCATGTAAATAAGATCTGAACTCTAGAGGCTTCACCCAGTGTGGACTTGATTTCTCCCAATCAGCTTCTTGGTGTGGCTTTAGGGCAGTGAGCAGCCAAGCATGGTAAATATTTTCCTTCTGCCTGAGGTACTTGTCACAGGACAGCTCCTTTTGTCCACGGTACACTGAGGTGCACATTGTACAGGAAAGGCAGGGTTAGTTAGAGGTCACTTTATTTTCCCTTTTATTGACTGATTTTCAAAAGTAAGATGTTTTGTGCATCCTTCATAAGTAACCAGTGAAGGTTGTCATTCTCCCTCCTCCTCCTCTCCCTCCTCCTCCCACTTAACAGTCTCTCACACTACTGATTAGGCTGACTTTGAATTCATGATCCTCCTGCGTCAGCCTTCAATTGCTAAGATTACAGGCATGTGCCACCATACCTAACTTCTTTCTTTTTATAGTTTCATGTGAATGAACACACTTAAATATATTAGATGGTTACAGTGTGTCTTTATTCCCAGCCCAGGCAGTGATTGCACCTCTTTGCTCTCTGGTCTAATATGCTCCAGATCAACCTTTGTCATAGTTAGCTTCACTTGTCTACTTGGCACACCTGGGAAGAGAGAACTTTAGTTGAGGAATTGCCTTGATCACATTGGCCTGTGGACAAGTCTATGGAGCATTTTCTTAATTGCTAACTGATACAAGAGGGCCCAGCCTACAGTGGGCAGTGGGTCTGGGTTGTATAGGAAAGGTAGCTGAGCAAGGCGGTAAGCAGTGATCTTCCCGTCCTTTGATCCTCCCTGTGGTCTCTGCTTCAGTTCCTGCCTCCAGGTTCTTGCCTTGAATTCCAGGCTTCACCTCCCTTCGTCATGGATCTGAAAGCTAAACAGCCATTTTCTCCCCAAATTGGCTTTGGTCAGTGTTTTATTATAACAACAGAAAAATAACTAGAATAGTCTTATATTTTCACCCCTTTCCAGAATCAGATTTCCTGTGAGTTCTGAGAATGTTCTCTATCACTCTAGTCAATTGCTGTGATCAGAGCTGGAAACTGTGTGCTTTTTAGAAGATAGCATGCATTATGGATTTATTTTAATGCAGCTATATACTTCAAATGCAGGACTAAGGGTTTGACCTCATCCATCTTATGGCACCTTCTCCTTTCAAAGATGCCAACAATAGATGTTCTCAGAGATGCCATGCAGTGGCTTATGTGATGTTTCCATAGCCTACACGCAACAGGCTTAGAATAACAATTCCCTACTGTTGCTACTGATTGGCAATAGGAAAGTTTATGAATTTCCCCCTGTAGTTCTGCTTGTCTTTAGGGAATATTCCACTGGCCAAATGGAATCATCCTTCTCTACATAGGCATGCTGCTATGGATATACACCATTTGTTATATCTTTCTATTCATGTTAAATCTTAATTTAGTTTTATAATTAAAATGCTAGGGTCCCAAAGTCAAATCTTCAAAATAAGATATTCTTAAAAAGCCTGTTTTTTTTTTTT
>JADRCD010193368.1:9665-34086 GCA_019843815.1 Montemys delectorum
GAGAGAGAGAGGAGAGAAGAACTGGAAAATGGTTTGATACAGCAAATTCAGCACAAACAGGGCAACTATTGGCAAGTAACTTGGGAAGCACAGCCAGGAAATAGCCAATCTAGTTAAAGCTGATTAAATAAATCGACAGGACGCTGCCTTGATTATTGATGGGGACTGGCTGGGTTATAAGAACAAACAGAGTTATTAAAAATCCAACAAAAACTAACTGTTGAGGTCCAGCCTCGACACAGGATCGGAGTTCTCAGCTGGAAGCAGGGATATCTGGAAGGAGCATAATAAATACACACAGACTACTTTTTGGGTACAAGCTGACAGGCAATTTTTCTTTTCGTTTTTCTTTCTTTTTTTTTTTTTAGATTTATTTTATTTATTTTATGTATATGAGTACACCGTAGCTGTACTGATGGTTGTGAGACATCATGTGGTTGCTGGGAGTGAAGGTTACTCACTCTGGTCGGCCCCTCTTACTTCGGCATTTATTTGTTATTATATCTAAGTACACTGTAGTTGTCTTCAGATGCACCAGAAGAGGGCGTCCTCTCATTACGGATGGTTGTGAGCCATCATGTGGTTGCTGAGATTTGAACTCAGGACCTTTGGAGGAGCTGAGACATCTCTCCAGCCCCAGGAAAATTATCAAGGCTTAAAGTTTCTCTCACTTCTTTCTCACTCTGCTCTCTTACCCTCTCGCTTGTTCGCTCGAAGATTGAGGCTGCACACACTCTGCATTCTGTGCACTCTGCTTTTCTCCTGTACAGTTTTCTTTTCTTGAACTCCCACACTCATACACACCTTTGTGCATTCCCCTTTCACTCTCACACACACGCTTCACACACATCTCATACACACCTCACACACATCTCACACACACCACATGCACTCTCCTTTCACTCTCACACACACCCTCCATACACACCTCACATTCTCTCTTCACCCACTCTTCACATGTTCTTCTCATGCTCTCTTGCCCTTTTCTTGGCCCAGACTTTTATTGATACTCCAAAAGCAGGTAGAGAAAAAGACATTCTATAACCATTGCCAAATCAAATTCAAAAGAATAACCACGTTCCACAAAGAATCAAGAATTACAACTGTTCCCCAAAGTTTCAAGCTTTCCCTATTCCCAGGCCTATAGCCAAAGTAATAATAACTGCAAATTTATCAATATTTAAACTTTAAATTTTGACTTACTATACTTCAGATCCCAGAGCTCCAAGGTTGGCTACTTGCATTTTCCTGTGAAGCTCTAATGATAAATGACATGGGCAAAGTGGCCAGGCAATGGCCAGAAAGAATCAAGTTAACCCTTACCTCAGTAGTTCTACTAGCTTTCTGCTTCTGTACATTGCACCCAATGACTCTCCTAAGAGTCCCAGTGTTTTGACTTAGTTTTACTAGTATAAGATTTTCCGAGTATGGAGCTCTCCGTACGGCCTCGGCACCACTCGATTTCTATAGAGAAGCTGGCGGCCGGTGCCTGGGGCTTCTGAGTTCTCCACTCTCGGATTCTGTGGCCACAAGGCCATGCTGGCCTGGCGTGCGGCGCGCGGCGCGTGGGGGCCCCTTCGCTTGGCCGTCCGGCCTCCGGGGGCGCGGCTCGGCAGGGGCGGCTCCCGCAGGGCCCTGCCGCCGCCCGCGGCCTGCTGCCTGGGTTGCCTGTCTGAGCGCTGGCGGCTGCGTCCCGCCGCGTTCGCCTTGCGGCTGCCCGGTGCGGGCCCCGGGACCCACTGCTCGGGCGCGGGGAAGGCAGCCCCGGAGCCCGCCGCTGGAGGAGGTGCGGCCGCGCAGGCCTCCAGCGCCCGCTGGGTCCCGGCGAGCGCCCCCAGCTCGTGTGAAAATCCATGGACAATCCCAAATTTGTTGTCAATGACGAGAATTGGCCTAGCCCCAGTGTTGGGCTATCTGATTCTTGAAGAAGATTTTAATGTTGCACTAGGTGTCTTTGCTTTAGCCGGTCTAACGGATTTGTTGGATGGATTTATTGCTCGAAACTGGGCCAATCAAAAATCAGCTTTGGGAAGTGCTCTTGATCCACTTGCTGATAAAGTTCTTATCAGCATCTTATATATTAGCTTGACCTATGCAGATCTTATTCCAGTCCCACTCACTTACATGATAATTTCAAGAGATGTAATGTTGATCACTGCTGTGTTTTATGTCAGATACCGAACTCTGCCAACACCGCGAACACTAGCAAAGTACTTCAATCCTTGCTATGCCACTGCTAGGATAAAACCAACATTCATCAGCAAGGTAAATACAGCAGTCCAGTTAATTTTGGTGGCAGCTTCTTTGGCAGCTCCAGTTTTCAATTATGCTGACAGCATTTATCTTCAGATACTATGGTGTTGTACAGCATTCACTACAGCTGCATCAGCATATAGTTACTATCATTATGGTCGGAAAACTGCTCAGGCGATAAAGGGCAAATGAGAGGCACCCAGATCCAGCGGCAAGGAAGCGACGTGCGTCATCGGCAGCAGCGCCAGCGAAAGTTCCAGAACTTTCCCGATCTTGGTGTTCAGCTTGAGAAAGGTCTTGTCAGACAAACCATGTCTTCAAAACCCAGGAAATGTACGACGAAAATAAACTCGATCATGAGCCTAGACAGAATTTCCAGTGTATTTTTAAATACAAATTAAACTATAATGTAGAATTTTTAATCTTAGATTTTTGATTAATTTGTGAGATGAATTATTCTAGTTACTCTTTTTTTTAATGTTTATAAAAAACATAGTTGGTAACATGGAAACAAAGGAAAGCAGGAGGGAATTTCCTAAGATTAGATACATACCATACACAGCATGGCTATACATTTTTATGCTTGAGTTTTAAATCTATAATCACATTAACAGTTCATGTGATTAATACTTGATCATTTGAAAAGTGAGAATAAACTTAGCTGTGGATAGTATAAAGATGTACAGAGCTTTAAAATGCAGTAAGTTTTGAAAACAAAAAAGAAACAAAATAGAAGGCATTCCTAGTCTTCCAGCCTCTCAGGTACCAAATAGTTTATGTATCAGGATATCAGATAACACAGGAGTCAAAGGGACAACATGTGTATTAGGCTTTGCATCAGAAAGGCAGAGAATGACATCATGCCTTCTCATGTTGCTAATGGGATGTTTGTATGATACTAGAACCTGTACTCATGTCATGTAAATAGTCTGAAACTTTCTATTTTTCAAAGTTTTTTTTTTTTAACTTTGGGGAATCTTCTATTGTTAACCTGGCTTAAAAAAATAAATGAAAGAACTGGAAAAAAAAGATTTTCCATATTCTATACTTACTTATCCAGGAACCACTCTTAAATGTTGTGCAAAACTTATTTCATAACTTTAATAGATTTTTTCCTTTCTTGGGGTCACAGTGTTAGCTCTATTTCATTTTCTAATAATTTCGTCAAACTTTCTTTGCAAGTCAAGCATTAATCTGGAACTACCATTGTACAGTTATTCATTGTTTCCAAGATAAGGACATACATCATGCACTTGTGTCATTAGGACTGTGCTGTGCTGGGCCCTATGCCTCAATTTTTAATTGTTTAAGAATCATTACATCAAGGAACATCTAGTTTCATAGAATTCACCAGAGCAGAAGGAGAAAGAAGTAGGAAAGTCAGATACAATACACCAAGGACAACTGAAAAGTAGTCACACACAAATGAAATCTATACAGCTGTTGTCCAGGGTTAAGGTTAGGAGAAATGGGAACAACTGTTTTTTTACAAAGAGCTGCCTCGAGCTACTGAGATCTCTCCATCCTGGCCTATAGCAGGCAGTCCCTTATTTCAGATGGTGGGTCCCCTGGAGAGATGTGTCTCCTGGTTCTCAAGGTCCCAGACGCCATCCTTTTCTACAAGGAGCTGCTGTGTGCTTCTGAGATGGCTCCATCTCGGCCTACTGTAGGCAGTCCCTGTTATTGTATCCTGTATCCAGCAACTAACATATGCACATTTTAGAATGTGCTATTTTATGGATTAGAAAGAAATTATTTGCTTTAATGTGGAATATCCCCCCCCCCAAGTTTCTCTGATATTTAGAAGGCCTGAAAAACTCAGTGCTTTTCATCAACTAGGTTTTCCTCAGGGATTGTTCATATGATAAAGACTAGATAAAATCATAAATTCATCTACTGCTTTTAGAATGACAAGGAAACCCTGTCTGTTAGCAACTCTAGAATGTCCTATGACATCTTCAAATAGCCCCATCATATCTTCTGCTGAGACAGAAGCAAGCAGGGCAGAAAATACGAGAAACAGATTGCAAGCAAACATCAAGTTTTATCCTGGGCATACGCTGGAGACCTATTAATGATGTCAGCAAAGAACAATGGCTGCATTTATTCATTCGTTCATTTCTTGTTTTGTTTTTGCTTTTTAATTTCGCTTGCTCAAGTTGTGATCCCCAACTTTGATAACTGGAGAAGTATCTCAAGACCTGGTGACACTGTGGCCAGTGGAGTCCCAGGAAAGCCTGCAGTGCGGAGGTGGGACAGGGTTTTCTACCATGTGTAGAGAATAGAGAAGGACAGGGTGTCATTAAGGCCGGAATGGGGAAAGTACATTGTTTTTATAGACAAGCTATTTCAAGTTGACTCATTTTCTTGGTTTATTGAGGACAGGTGGCTAAACAGGTTGTGACACCCCCCCCCCCCAGCTCCCCCAAGCTCAGTTAACATTCCTGCCTTAACCTCTCAAGTAATTGGAGAGGTTATATATTATATTATAATATATTATACATACCTGTCGGCACAGCCCGCTTTGACTCAGTGTGGATGAGAATTAGAACTTTACTTCTAATAAGTGACATGTGACAAATACTACAGTAAGAGACCATGAGATCAATCCCATGGTGCACTGTGGTTTTTTTTCCTTACAAGGTGTTCTGTGACTGTCTCTTCACACAATGCTTTGTGATTTTTTGCTCATTCTCCCAAACAGTTAATCCTGGAGAGAACTGGGTGCCATGCCACGAGGAGGCTCAAGGAGGCCTGGGGAAAGCCGGGTAGGGAGAAACTGACCTCTGAGGCTCTTGGACACTAGTTTCCTCTGAACTGAAACATTCTCTGAACAAGGCGGAAGAAAGCCTTTGAGATGTAAGAGGTAAATTAAAGGTTCCACATCTGGGAAATCAGAAACTTGCAAAAAATTCCCAAGCCCCCTTCCGAGATTTAGAGAAGTAATAAACAACTTCTTCAGACTGAGACACTGGTGGTATGGAGGTGGGCCAGCAGAGTGACAGAGAGGAGAAACTTTTTCAACATGCTGAGCTGCAGCAAGCTATGCAGAGCTCCAAGGTTGCAGCTTTCTGCTGTCATCACTTGTGTGGTATCAGCTTATTTATTTATTTATTTTTTTGTGATACAACTGCTCCTTTGAATTATCCTCTCTTCTGTAATCACCCTTTAGCCATAATACTGTTAGTAACCTCAATAAAAGCTCTTTGTTTGACCAAATTGGACTTTGGTAAAAATCATTCCTTTACTCTGCTGTGGGCTCTGCTTTTGTAATGAGCAGACATGTGTGTGGCATCTATCTGTGTTGTATTTTCCCAGGAAATGTCTCTCATACAACCCCGCCAAAGGAAGTGTGAGTGAACCTCTCTGGACAGTTCGTACAGTCCCAGCCAAGTCTTCACACACCTGGCCTCCATCTCTACTAACACTCGTGGAAAGCTTGTAAGTTACAACCTCACAGGTAAATGCTTCTAGATCCCGGCTTACCAATAATATGAGGTAATATTTGTTATTTTAAAACCTCACATTTTGAATAATTTATCATGCATGACTACTATACCAAAAGGGGTTATTTTTCTGACAGAAGCTGACAGGAGCCCTACCATAACCGAATCTATGTTAAGAGTCACAATATTTTGTTTTGTTTTGTTCTTTTGCAGAGCCTCAGTTTCTTAGGCTATATATTCTTTCCAGTTCAAAGATAAATACATTGTCAGTGAACACAGACCACTAAGCACCTATTCTAAGATCAGCACTCTTAAAATCATGTTGTAAGTATAAAGCTATTTCATTTTCACCACTACTTTACAAAGTATGGAAACAAATGCAGAGAAGTGAAGTCATTTCTTCTCATCAAATATCTAATAAAGGAGGATTCTAGTCCAGGGGCCACATTCAACCCCATCTGTGTTTCCATGGAGGCAAGTCTGTGAGAATGACAATATACTGATTAATTATCATTGTGGGTAGGAATCAAGATAACATTTGTTTTTTCCTCCCCCCACCCCGCTCTGGTTTCTCACTCTTTAGGCTTCTCATTCAATGGCACCAAATGCATTTAACCAACTCTGCCTCCACGACATCCTTCCCAGTATCCTTCTCTCTCCTCTACAGAGAATCTGCCAACAAGGCTTGCAGATAGATGCCTTGCCTTCACCTACTCCCCAGGGGAAGGGAAGGGAAATGTAAGAAAAACATTTATTGTCTCACCACTTATAGTCTAACCACTCCAGGAGAAATCCAAACTAAAGTGTTTTCAGCCCAGATTGGGCATAGAATAACAGACCAAAGAAATGATTCTGTTCAAGTCTAGCTTGGTGAATCAAGGAGATTCTTGGATTACTTATAGGTGTATGGAAACCCTGTTCAGCAAAGGTGACGGTTGAAGCTGCATCCACGGAGCTCCCTGCCTAACTCCGTAGCACCTCCACCCAGCAATCATCTCTCCACGAGAAGTGGTTTATTGCATATTATCTTGGATGTGGCCTTGTGACCTGGTAACTTTCTGAGCTTTCTGGATCCTTTATGTTTCCCAACCTTTCTGAGTCTTACAAGTTTCCCAAGTTTTTTGAGATTGTTAGGTTTCCTTAGCTTCCTGAGCTACAAGCATCTCTCCTTTCCACCCAGAAGAGAATATTCAATCTGAGTAAATATTTACACAACAGCATCAAAAGAACGCTCTCTGACATAGCCTTTTATTTTCTGTTGTTTTGTTCAGAATGTCTTAGGGGTTGTAAAGGAAGATGGAGCATGGAGTCAGATAATAGCATGCAAGCCTCGGAGTAGCCATGAAGGATTCTTTTTATAGTAGGGTTTTAAAAAATATTTTTCTTTATTTTTTTGAGATTATAATTATGTCATTTCTCTTTCATTTCTTCTCTCCAAACTTTCCCATGTACCACCCATCATTGCTTTCATTCAAATTCATGACCTTTTTTCTTCAGTTGTATATATATATATATATATATAGATAGATAGATAGATATAGATATATAGATATGACTTTATATGAATTCATATATATATGTAAATATGTATGTATTACTCTAAAATACATGACTATAACCTACTCAATAATGTTACTTTTATGTATATATCATTACAAGGCTGATCATTTATAGCATTTAACCAATTGGTGTGTTCTCCAGGAAGAGTATTTCTCCCACTCACAGCTTTCTATAGCTCTTTGTATAGGATTGAGGCCTCCTGAGTTTTTCCCTGTTAGTATATCAATTGCTGTTGTCCTTGTTCAGCTCATGTCTAGATAGCCATGTTGATGAGACTTCATAATGTAACCTGCCATTTCTAGAAAATATAACCTCATGGCAAACCTCTTTCTTCCACCTATTTTGTAAGATTTTTAAAAGGTGGTAAAATGGCTGTAAATGTTTTCATAGACCCTATGTCCATTACACAACTGTCAGAACAGTTATTCCAAGCTCTTAAATACACAGTATTACTAGTTCCTTTGCCTTTGCAAGTTTTGGTGGAGGAATAATAATTTTTAACCAATATTGGAATGGATTAGCCTTGCATTAATGGATTGTTTGTACCTCTTAAGGTTCTTTGCTAAAAAGGAAGACATTAAAGATACTACATCTGTTTTTTCCTTTTGTAAATTACAGTGACATAAATAATTACAAGGCATGATATACAACAGTAGGTCTTTTTCCTTGGAACCAATGAAGTATATGTAATATACTCACTAATTGAAAACAGGAACAAATAAATACTGTAGATCAGCTTTCAACTCCTTTTATAATGGAAATTCCAAGGGTCCATGAAATCAGAAAATGCTCTATAAGGCTAGCCTAAACAAATGCTCTCCGTCACACTATCTCTCCAGGCTTCCTAATGAAGAGTGATATCAGTCTCAGAATTTTCCTTTTTCTTTGGGCAAATGTTACATGTAGGAGCAAATGGGTTGAACCAATTCCAGAAACAGGCAAAAGCAAAAGATGGAGTCTAGAAAATAGACAAACTGGACAGTGGCTTTTCAGTTTCAAGAATGAGCCGAGACTCAGATATCTTCCTTCTGTTTAAGAAGCAGCAGCAAGCTGGGCCAGTGCCCTGAGCAGACCTTGGGGACAAATTCTGCAGCCAGTCCCACAACACCCAGAGGAAGCTCCACTCCCAGGTGTTCTAACAAGCCCAGGATCATAAGATCAGAGGTTGGGACACAACATCTGTCCCAACACCGGGAATAGCCGGAACCAACGGACCCAGGCAGACAGGAGCTCCACCAGACCAATGGCACAAGTTTCTACCAGTCTGTCTGGGCTGGTACTATAAGCAGACCTTGGGCTCAAACTCTACAGAGAGTCCCATAATACCCAGAGAAAGCTTCATTCCCAGGTGCTCAAATGGGCCCAGGATCACAGGATCCCAGAATCACAGGATCCCAGAGACAGCTTGACTCTGAGGAGTCCTGGCACAACCAGGATCACAGGAAGGACAGGCCCTAGTCAGATTTAGCCAGGGCAGGTAGCACTAGAGATAATCAGATAGCTGGAAGCAAGCATAAGAACATAAGCAACAGAAATCAAGGTTGCTTGGCATCATCAGAACCCAATTCTCCTACCATATGAAGTCCCAGACATACCATCACACCAGAAAAGCAAGATTCAGACCTAAAAATCATTTCTCATGATGACGATACAGGATGTTAAGAAGGACATAAACTCCCTTAATGAAATACAGGAAAACACGGGTAAACAGTTAGAAGCCCTTAAAGAGGAAACACAAAAAATTCCTTAAAGAACTACAGGAAAACACAATCAAACAGGTGAAGGAAATGAACAAAGCCATCCAGAATCTAAAAATAGAAATAGAAACAATAAAGAAATCAGAAAGAGAGACAACCCTGAACATAGAAAAACTAGGAAGGACATCAGGAGTCATAGATGCAAGCATCACCAACAGAATATAAGAGATAGAAGAGAGAATCTCAGGGGCAGAAGATACCATAGAAAACATTGACACAACAGTCAAAGATATTGCAAAAAGGAAAAAGCTCCTAACCCAAAACATCCAGGAAATCCAGGAAACAATGAGAAGACCAAACCTAAGAATAATAGGTATAGAAGAGAGTGAAGACTCCCAATGTAATGGGCCAGTAAATATCTTCAACAAAATTATAGAAGAAAACTTCCCTAACCTAAAGAAAGAGATGCCCATGAACATACAAGAAGCCTACAGAACTCCAAATAGACTGGACCAAAAAAGAAATTCTTCCTGTCACATAATAGTCAAAACACCAAATGCACTAAACAAAGAAAGAATTTTAAAGGCAGTATGAGGAAAGGGTCAAGTAACATATAAAGGCAGGCCTATCAGAATTATACCAGATTTCCCACCAGAGACTATGAAAGCTAGAAGATCCTGGGCAGATGTTATACAGACCCTACAAGAACACAAATGCCAGCTCAGGCTACTATACCCAGCAAAACTCTCAATTACCATAGATGGAGAAAACAAGATATTTCTTGACAAAACCAAATTTATACAATATCTTTCCACAAATCCATCCCTACAAAGGATAATAGATGGAAAACACCAACACAAGGAGCAAAACTATACCCTAGAAGGAACAAGAAAGTAATCTTTCAACAAACCCACACAAACCTAATTCCACTTCTTACAACAAAAACAACAGGAAGTAACAATCACTTTTTCTTAATATTTCTTAATATGAAAATTAATATTACCAACATATCCTAATCGATTGAAATCCAAAAATATGAGGAATTGGAAATTTGTTGACTGTCATCCAATGGTCTCTCTAATTTGGTAATTGAAGAAATAAGTCCAATATTTTACAATCCATATGTACACTTTCTGCTTGTTTGTACCTGACAGTGTCTTGCTGTGTACAACATAATGGTCTTGAAATCATGCTTCTACCTCAGCCTCTCTATTAGTAGTATTGTTTATTTCATATTTTTACACTATACTATGGTTTTCAGAACAGCTTACATATTTCAAAAGCATTTATATACCCAAAAGAAATGTAGACAATTAAGTTGGGAGCGGGGCTTGTAAGAGAGCAACAAAGAGTGAGACTGAATGTTTTGCTTGACATTTGTAACTATTGTACCAAGTTTGAAGAAGAGGACTTTATAAGTTACTCTTTCTCTGAGATGAATGCTTTTCAAAATTATCATAGCCAACGAACCTCACCTAATGTCTGTGCCACTGTCTTAGTCAGGGTTTCTATTCCTGCACAAACATCATGACCAAGAAGCAAGTTGGGGAGGAAAGGGTTTATTCAGCTTACTTCCACATGACTGTTGATCACCAGAGGAAGTCAGGACTGGAACTCAGGCAGGTCAGGAAGCAGGAGCTGATGCAGAGGCCATGGAGGGATGTTCCTTACTGGCTTGCTTTTCCTGGCTTGCTTAGCCTGCTCTCTTATAGAACTCAAGACTTCCAGCCCAGGGATGGCACCACCCACAAGGGGCCCTACCACCTTGATCACTAATTGAGAAAATGCCCCTCAGCTGGGTTTCATGGAGGCACTTCTCCAACTAAAGCTCCCTTCTCTGTGATAACTGCAGCCTGTGTCAAGTTGACACACAAAACTAGCCAGTACAGCCACCCTCCAAGCAGAAACATTGTTCATTGAAACAGTTGGTAAATGACTTTATGGATAGACCATCTTAATACACTCACCATTTCTTAAATGACTGTAACTTGTTCTCTGTGGGCTCAGAATGAAGACATTCACTCAAGTCAAATAGCTTTGACCATAGCAGGAAGTCTGTATCCAAAAATCGTGCCTACAATTCATTCCTTGACAATGAAATCCAATGTCTAAAAATTGTTCTTATTTTGGGCTTGTACTAGAGTAAGAGCCAAGATTTTAAGCTCTACTAAATACAAAACAAACAAACAAACAAACAAACAAACAAAAATACTTTATATATTTATGTTCATTTAAGAAAACACTAGTAGTGATGTATTTTTTAAAATATACAGTTAATACATTTGGAGTTATTTAAAATTTATATTGATAAAAACGTATGTATTTTCAGTATTGCTGTAGACTAGCAATACTGTTAAATTGTTGTTTTATATCAAACAACTTTTATAATACTTATTTTTATTGTTATAATATTTTATAAATTTTAAAGAATATGACAAAAAGGTATTGTAGGTATTGAAGGGGGTCTCTGGGAGGAGTTGGGGTACAAAAGGGAAACAAGAATGTAATTTAAATCTATTTACTTAAAATATATTTTTAAATGTTAACAAATTCAGATAAATTGAAATCATGTATCTTTTCTCATCATAATGCAATAAAATTAAATCAATTGAAAATTATTTAAACAAAAAAAGAAAGAAAAATGGGAAGGAATAAAAACTATTTGATCTCTGACATTAGAAAAACCAAATATTTTGTCTAATCTGAAAGGCCAATTATATAAAGGGATTCATTCTTTCTTTCAATGTATAAATAATAGTAGTAAATTAAAAATGACCATAAATTCTCCTTGGGATAACCAGCTCGGGATGGTGAGCTGGAAATTTCTCTAACCAGTAATCAGTACATTTATGAAATAATCCCTCGAGTAAATCATGCCTATATTGTTTTTACCAATGATATTAATTTAGCTAATATTCTAGGATTCTGCAAGAGCAGATGTCAGCATCCAGATTAAAAACTGAATGATCCTCCTCATATTTCTCCAAATGCAGATATGTCATATAAGTCCAAAAGACAAGTGAAAAAATTTTACTGGAATTCTACAGTGTTCACATAAAGGGAATATGAAAAAAAAAGCCACAACAGCAGTAGCAACAACAATAGCAATAAAAAGAAAACGGATTCCCTCAAATTACAGTCACTCAAATTTGGCTCCAGAATAAACAATCTCTTATTTCACTTGAGATGAGACATCTTGATTTGTTTTGTTTTGTTTGCTTCAATCTTTACAGCCTATAGAGAGGCCAATCATAATTTGGAGATTGGGGTTCTGTTGTATGTTCTGGTCTCCTATTTCTACTATAGGATAAATAAGTCTCTTTAAATAAAGTGTGTTAGCTCAGTGAATGTTTCTCAGGTTGGAACTGAATGTGCAGAACTAAAAGAAAGAAAAGTCAGAGAATTGATGAGCAGCAAGATAAGCCACAGCCCCCCAAAAGAAATTCGAGACCAGATATCAGTAGGAATAAAGAAGTGAGCTCAAAGTTGGAAATTGAAATCTGAGTCTGAGTGATGAGAGAATGAGTGGATAGATCAGCAGAGTACCCTTAGTGGCTTTCTAGAACACTGTTGCATTTGAAACTCACTTTTATGGCTCCAAATGTATATAATGAATAATTGCATGTACCTGTTTTGAAGAACTAGATGTAAAAAGGACAGAACCCTACAACACCCCAATAAGCATTTCTAGCATTAGTTTTAAGCCTCATCTAAACAAACAAATTTGAGATATGAGATAGAGAATGGAAAAATCAAGATTTTACTTTTGTCCTCCTTCTTGCTCCAAGACTTAGCATTGATTGAAATAGACAGTCCTGTGCTTTATATACAGAAGCTAAACCTGATGAAGATGCATAAAGTGGTTGAACAGGGATAGAATCCTGTAAGGAGAAGTACATGAGAATGTAGACTTTACTGTTTTCATGACCTTGAATAGCATTACATACAAATCCAATTTTTGAGAAGGAACCCCAGCCTTTGATCATTTGGTTTATGGTTCTTTAATATTCATGAAGACATTAGTGCTCCAGTTGTCTTCAATTTATATACATGTATCATCAAAACAGGATAGACTGAGCTTCTAGAGCATGCAATATTGAACATCAATAAAATTAATTGAATTAGATGAAAATCTGAGCTGCTAGTAGAACTTTGATTCTTTGTAGTCTACATTCAATGAAAAGGAAAAAGCAAATCCTTTATTTTCTTCCTCCTTTTCACCCTCCTTGTTCTTCTATACATTGATTTCTTCCTCTTCTTTCTCTTGCTGCTGTTATTTTAATGTCCTTTTTAGACCTTAGATGTAATTAAGCAAATAAATAATTTTTCTCTTTTTAAACATGTTATTATTGGTACACCTTTGATTATTTGTTTTCATTCTACTCACCTCATAGCTTTATTCCTACTTATCTTCACATAATATGTATATGACCTAGGCTGACTCCTCTTCTTGTGATAAAAACACTTGGGGAGAGAAGAGCATCTTGGTTTACATGGACTCAGCACAGTTTATCATTGAGGGAAGCCAAGGCCAGAACCCAAGTAGAAAATGCAGGCAGGAACTGAAGCACAGTCCATGGAAGGGTGCCCCTGACTAGTTTGCTGCCAGTGGTTTACTCAGATTGCTTTTTTTTTTTTTTTTTAAATATAGCCCAAGACTACCTACCCAGTGGTGGCTTCACCCATAGTAGGACTGGACTCTCTCACATCCATTACTAATCAAGAAAATACCCCACAGATTTGTCTACAAGCCAGTTTGATGGGGGTATTTTCTCAATTGAGGTTCCTGCCTTCCAGATAACTCCAGCTTGTGTCAAGTTATTTTAAAAATTAAATAGCACCAAACACACACACACACACACACAAACTCTGTATTGATAAAAATACCATGTATCTTTCCTTTCTTTTCAATTCCTGGTAAGGCTAGTTTAATTAAGAGCCTTTTCATCTAGCAGGCTATTAGAAAAATATACTTACACGTCTTCTTCTGAGCTTATTTCTATACCCCTAATACTGGAAAAGTATGGTTATAATTGTCCAGGGTCTCCTTTGGTCTTGTGAAACATAGTCCAGATTCTTTCATATAAGATGAACCATTGTACTCCTGCCCTTAATACATTCCCAGAGGTAACTTTCCACTGACTCACTTAATGTCTTCATCCATCTTTCCTAAAATAGCTATTTTATATATTCCCACTTTGAGGTCAGATGATATGCTTATACTTGTTTTTAAGCTTCTGATGAAGCTTAAATCATACTCCACCCCCAGACAGTTTCCTTGTTGTCTGTCATACAGAATTAGCTACACTAGTTTTTCTTGCCATTGTTTATCCTTATCTCTAAATATACAACTTTAGAATTTTTTTTGCATTTGCATTTTATAGGTCTCAGTTATTTGGAGGTAGGAACCACAGCTAACAGTCAATTTTCTAATGATATTCATAAGGTGCTTGACAGATGTAAAGTCTTCATTAGATCTTTGTTAATTGAATGCTTAAGTTGCAACCAGGTAAACTTGTTATACTGGCTTTTATTAGGACCTGGGAACAGTGTGTCAGGAATGGTTGGGTTAGGAGTATCAGCCTTATTGAAAGCAATATGGCAATCATGGGATTCTGATACCTTCTTTTGCCAAAGATCTTGACAGAATTTTTGAAATATGGAAACTGTGTTTGTTTTTCATAGCCAAAAAAATACCTACAAGAATAATAAATGGAAGCTAGAATTACTTTAGTTATCTTCCAAAAATATCAGTTTATAATCCCGTGGCTCTCTTAATTCTGCATTCATGGTAAGAGAGACAAATGGGCAATTAAGAGGCCCAGGCATGTCTGATAGGTTTCACTTTCCTCAGCCAGGCCTACTTCCTAAAGTTTCCACAATCTCTCCCAATAGTGATACCATCCAGGGAGCAAAGCACTTCATATTCAATTGTAAGAAACAACGCAAAACAAAGCAATAAAACTCACTCTTGTTCTCAGTTCTTCTTACTCTCTTGACTCACACTTGGTGAAATCATCTTTAAGGCTCCTCTCAGCATTTCCTTTATCATTGCTTTGTCCTGTTAAGGTCAACTCATGTCTCTCAGCCTGGTTGCAGTTAGGCTCTACTTGTATGCCAACCTCTTCAAAGAATGTTCTTGGATACCTCAAACATGTCCTTGAAAGGTGCATTTTAGCTGGTCATAGTGGTTCAGAGCTTTAATTCCAGCACACAGGAGGTAGAGGCAGACAAATCTCTATAATAAGTTTTGGGTAAGCCTGGCCTATATAGCAAGTTTCAGGCCAGCCAAAACTATGTAACTAGATCTCCCTCCTGGTCTGCACCTACTTGGGGGGCAGATCAGCCTGTCTCCTCCTCTCTTTCAACACTGCACAGTCTATGGGGCTCCCAGATCTCCTGCAGCCAGGGCAACAGTAGGATAGCCACCCCAATAACCACAGCAGCTAGGACCCCCAGCCCCCAGGTGCCCAAAAGATGCAGGACTCCTCTCCTATGCAAGAAAGCTATCTCCCTTTCGGTCTGCACCTATTTAGGGGCAGATCACCCTGTATCCTCCTCTTTCACAATACCACACACTCTGCAGGACACTCAGGAGATCTGCCAGAGCCAGGGGAACAGTTTACAGGTCTCCCAGGAGACTTGCTGCAACCAAGGCAACAGTCTGCAGTCTCCCAAAAGATCTGCTGCAGCCAGGGCAACAGGATGCAAGTCTCTAAGGAGACTGGCTGCAGTTAGGGCTACATATCCCTCAGAAGATCTGTGGCAACCCAAGGACACAGGAGGCAGGCTCCACACAGAGTCACCCAGGCCAGCTAGCACCAGAGATAAACAGATGGCAAGAGGCAAGCATAAGATCATAAGCGACAGAAACCAATATACTTTGACACCATCAGAACCCAGCTCTCCCACCACAGCAAGCCATAAATACCCCCAAAACACCAGAAAAGAATGATACTGACCTAAAATCCCATCTCATGAAGATGATATAGACCTTTAAGGAAGGATATGAACAACTCACTTAAAGAAATATAGGAAAACTCAGTTAAACAGGTAGAAGCCTTAGAGAGGAAACAACTGCCTCCAGGAAATTCAGGAAAATGTAATCAAACAGGTGAAGGAATTAAACAAAATAGCCCAAGACCTAAAAACATAAGTAGAAACAATCACAAATAGAGGCAACCCTGGAAATGGAAGACCTAGGAAAGACGTCAGGAGCTATAGATGCAAGTATCACCAAAAGAATACAAGAGATAGAAGAGACAGAATCTCAGGCATAGAAGATACCACAGAACATATTGACACAAAGGTCAAAGAAAATACAAAGCATAAAAAACTTCTAACTCCAAACATCCAGGAAATTCAGGACAAAATGAAAAGACCAAACTGAAGAATAAAAGGAATAGAAGAGAGCAAAGATGCCCAGCTCACAGGGCCAGAAAATATCTTCAACAGATTTCATAGATGAAAACTTCCCCAACCTAAAGAAAGAGATGCCATAAATATACAAAAAGCCTACAGAATACCAAATAGATTGTACCAGAAAAGAAAATCCTCCTTTCACATAATAATCAAAACACTAAATGCACAGAACAAAGAAATAATATTAAAAGCTGTAAGAGAAGAGGCCAAATGATATATAAAGGCACACCTATCAAAATTACACCAGACTTCTCAACAGAGACTCTAAAAGTCAGAAGAGCCTGGACAGATGCAGACCCTCAGGGAACACAAATGCCAGCCCAACCTACTATACCCTGCAAAATATTAATCCAGCCCTACAGAGGATTCTTGAGGGGAAACTCCAACACAAGCAGAGTATTTACACCAAAGAGAAAACAAGAAATTAATCATCTTACAACAAACCTAAAAATAGAGAATCACATAATTCCAATTCCAACAACAAACACAAGAAGAACTAACAGTCATATGTCTTTAATATCTCTCAACATCAATGGACTCAATTCCCCAGTAAAAAGACATAAGCTAACAGACTATATGCAAAAGCAGTGTCCAACATTGTGATGTGTTCAAGAAACACACCTCAATGACAAAGACATACACTACCTCAGAGTAAAAGACTAGAAAAAAGATTTCCAAGCAAGTGGTTCCAAGAAAAAAAGCAGGAGTTGCCATTCTAATATCCATACAATAGACTTCCAACCAAAAGTTATCAGAAGAGAAGGGAAAGGGCACTTTATACTCATCGAAGGAAATATCCACCAAGATGAAATCTCAGTTCTGAACATCTATGCCTGAAATGCAACGGCACCCACATTCATAAAAGGAACTTTACTGTAGCTCAAAAGAGACACATAAAACCCCACAAAATAATAGTGAGATACTTCAACAACTCACTCTCAACAAGGAACATGTCATTGAAACAGAAACTAAACAAAAATACAGTGAAGCTAATAGAAGTTATGAACCAAATGGATTTCATACACACACACACACACATACACACACACACACACACACACACACACACCATTTCACCATGAAACAAAAGAATGTATCTCCTTAACACACCACAGTATCTTCTCCAAAATTGATCATATAATCATTCACAAAATAAGCCTCAACAGATACAAGAAGATTGACATAATCCCATCCATCCTATCAGATCACCACGGACAAAGGCTAGACTTCAATAAGAACAAAAACAACAGAAAGTTCACAAACTCATGGAAACAGAATGACTCTCTACTCAATGATAACTTCTTCAGGGAAGAAATAAAGAAAGAAATTAAAGACTTTCTAGAATCAAATGAAAACAAAGACACAGCATACCCAAACATATTGGAAACAATGAAAGTAGTGCTAAGAGGAAAATTCATATCACCATGTGCCCCTTTAAAGAAAATTGATAGATCCTACATTAGCAACTTAACAGCACACCTGAAACACCCTCTCCCCCAACAAAAGAAGTAAACACACCCAAGAGGAGTATATGTCAGGAAATAATCAAACTCAGGGCTGAAATCAATGACATAAAAACAATGAGAACTATACAAAGAATCAACAAAACCAGGAGCTGGTTCTTTGATAAAATCAACAAGATAGGTAAACCCTTACCCAGACTAATCAGAGGGTACAGAGACAGTATCCAAATTAACAAAATCAGAAATTAAAAGGGTAACATAGCAATAGAAACTGAAGAAATTAAAAAAAGTTACCAGATCTTACTACAAAAGCCTATACTCAAAAAAACTGGAAAATTTAGATGAAATAGAAGACTTTTTAGACAAATGCCACATACCAAACTTAAATCAAGTACAGGTAAACTATATAAATAGGCCCATATCCCCTAAGGAAGTAGAAGTCATTAAAAAACCTCCCAACCAACAAAAGCCAAGGCCAGATGGCTTTAGTGCAGGATTCTATCAGACTTTCAAAGAAGTGCTAATACCAATTCTCCTCAAAGTATTTCATACAATAGAAACAGAAAGAACACTACCTTGTTCATTCTATGAAGCCACAGTTACTCTAATATCTAAACCACACAAATCCCCAACAAAGAAAGAGAACATCAGACCAATTTTACTAATGAATATCGGTGCAAAAATACGCACTAAAATTCTTCAAACAGAATCCAAGGATCATTCACCAGAATCAAATAGGCTTCATCTCAAGGATGCAGAATGATTCAATATACGAAAGACAGCCCATTAATGTAATCCACTATATAAACAAACTCAAAGAAAAAAATCACATGATAATCTCATTAGGTGCTGAAAAAGCATTGACAAAATCAAACACTCCTTCATGTTAAAAGTATTGGAGAGACCAGGAATCCAAGGCCCTTACCTAAACATAATATAAGCAATATACAGCAAACCATCAACCAATATCAAATTAAATGGAGATATACTTGAAGCAATCCCACTAAAATCAGGGACAAGACAAGGCTGCCCATTCTTCTGTATCTATTCAATATAGTACTCAAAGTTCTAGCTAGAGCAATTAGACACAAAAGGAGATTAAGGGGATACAAATTGGAGAAAAGGAAGTCAAGATATCACTATTTGCAGATGATATGGTAGCATACATAAAGGACCCCAAAAAATTCTACCAGAGATCTCCTACAGCTAGTAAACAACTTCAGCAAAGGGGCTGGATATAAAATTAACTCAAACAAATCAATACCCTTCCTTTATACAAATGATAAATAGGCTGCAAAAAGAAAATAGGGAAATGATGTCTTTCAAATAGCCACGAATAGTATAAAATATCTTAGTGTGACTCTTACCAAGCAAGTGAAAAATCTGAATGACCAAAAACTTCAAATCTATGTAAAAAAGAAATTGAAGAAGACATTAGAAGCTGGAAAGATCTCTCATGCTCATGGATTGGTAGGATTAACACAGTGACAATGGCCGTTTTACCAAAAGCAATCTACAGGTTCAATGCAATCCCCATTGAGACGACAACACAGTTCTTCACAAACATGAAAAGATCAATTCTAAATTTCATATGTAAAAATAAAAAAAAAAACAGGATAGTGAGAACAATTCTTTACAATAAAAGAACTTCTGGGGGAAACAACATCCCTGACCTCAAACTGTGCTACAGAGCAATAATGATAAAAACTATGTGGTATTGGTACAGAGACAGACAGGTAGATCAATGGAATAGAATTGAAGACCCAGAAATAAGCCCACTTGATCACTTATAGACACTTGATCTTTGAAAAAAGCCAAAAATACACAATGGAAAAATGAAAGCATCTTTAATAAATGGTGCTGGTCCAACTGGCAGTCTGTATGCAGTGAGGGTAAGAGGAAAAACGTCTCTTACCTTCCTAGTGACAATCAGTGTCTATGTATAATAGGTGATAATTCCCCTACTAGACATCACAGGCTAAAAATAAAAAGCCTGATGCCAAAACCAAGTTAGTTAATATGCAGTTGTTGCCTAGTGTAGTTCCATAGACCTTCAGATATTGTAAGACATTGTAAAAGCTTTTGGTTACCCAGCACTTAAGAGTCAGATCTTTCTGAGGACATCACATACCTGAGCCTTGGACTGAGACTAACAGAATGGTTTAAAAAGCAAAAGGAAGAAAGAGGAGACAAAGCTGAGTGAGTAGAGAAGGGAGGAGTGGGTCTAGGAAGAGCTGGAGGGCTAGAAACAAAATCAAAAGAGATTGAATTAAAATATCACTGAACTAATAAACATATGTTTTTATAAAAGAAAGGAAATTTCTATTTCTACTGAGCACTGGTTACACAGTAGGCACTGGTTGAAGTGTACTAGCAAATTTGCTTCCATTTGTTATTGCTATGCTCTTTTAACTAGTAAGTGAGAAGTTGGGGGATGGATTCAAACCATCCCTTCTGTTGCTATGGAGTTTCTCACCACTATCAAAGCCTTCTGGTTGGCAAATCACATGACTTTTGTCTGCAAAGTCTGTTTGCTGCTGCTTTTTTTTTTTAAGTTTTATTGCATTATGATGAGAAAGGATACATAATTTCAGTTTATCTGAATTTGTTAATATTTTAAAACATATTTTAAGTAAATAGAATTACATCACATTTGTTTTTCCCTTTTGTACCCCAACTCCTCCCAGAGACCCCCTTCAATACCTACAATACCTTTTTTTTGTCATATTCTTTAAAATTTATAGAATATTATAACAATAAAAATGAGTATTATAAAAGTTGTTTGATATAAAAAACAATCAATTTAACAGTCTTATTTAGATGCTTGTCTACAGCAATACTGAAAATACGTATGTTTTTCTCAATATAAATTTTAAATAACTCCAAATGTATTAACTGTATATTTCAAATTAATACATCACTACTAAAATTTTCTTAAATGAACATAAATATATAAATATAAAGTGTTTTTGTTTGTTTGTTTGTCTTGTATTTAGTAGAGCTTAAAATCTTGGCTCTTACTGTGGTAACTTGATACAAGAGTTACAAACATCAAGCAAAGCATTGAGTCTCACTCTTTGTGGTTGTCTTACAAGCCCCCTCCCAATTTGATTGTCTACATTTCTTTTGGGATATAAATACTTTTGAAATATGTAAGCTGTTCTGAAAACCATAGTATAGTGTAAAAATATGAAATAAACAATACTACTAATAGAGAGGCTGAGATAGAAGCCTGATTTCAAGACCATTATGTGGTACACAGCAAGACACTGTCAGGTACAAACAAGCAGAAAGTGTATATATGGATTGTAAAATATTGGACTTATTTCTTCAATTACCAAATTAGAGAGACCATTGGATGACAGTCAACAAATTTCCAATTCCTCATATTTTTGGATTTCAATCAATTAGGATATATTAGTAATATTAATTTTCATATTAAGATATGAAGAAAAAGTGATTGTTACTTCCTGTTGTTTTTGTTGTAAGAGGTGGAATTAGGTTTGTGTGGGTTTGTTGAAAGATTACTTTCTTGTTCCTTCTAGGGTATAGTTTTGCTCCTTGTGTTGGTGTTTTCCATCTATTATCCTTCGTAGGGTTGGGTTTGTGGAAAGATATTGTATGAATTTGGTTTTGTCATGAAATATCTTGTTTTCTCCATCTATGGTAATTGAG
Source organism: Montemys delectorum (assembly GCA_019843815.1). NCBI lineage: Eukaryota > Metazoa > Chordata > Mammalia > Rodentia > Muridae > Montemys > Montemys delectorum. Next base: position 31,182 of record JADRCD010193368.1, read on the forward strand.
AGTTTTGCTGGGTATAGTAGCCTGAGCTGGCATTTCTGTTCTCTTAGGGTCTGTATAACATCTGCCCAGGATCTTCTAGCTTTCATAGTCTCTGGTGAGAAGTCTGCTGTAATTCTGATAGGCCTGCCTTTATATATTACTTGACCCTTTTCCCATACTGCCTTTAAAATTCTTTCTTTGTTTAGTGCATTTGGTGTTTTGACTGTTATGTGACAGGAGGAATTTCTTATCTGGTCCAGTCTATTTGGAGTTCTGTTGGCTTCTTGTATGTTCATGGGCATCTCTTTCTTTAGGTTAGGAAAGTTTTCTTCTATAATTTTGTTGAAGATATTTACTGGCCCATTACATTGGAAATCTTCACTCTCTTCTGTACCTATTATTCTTAGGTTTGGTCTTCTCATTGTTTCCTGGATTTCCTGGATGTTTTGGGTTAGGAGCTTTTTGCTTTTTGCATTTTCTCTGACTGTTGTGTCAATGTTTTCTATGGTAACTTCTGCCCCTGAGATTCTCTCTTCTATCTCTTATATTCTGTTGGTGATGCTTGCATCTATGACTCCTGATGTCTTTCCTAGTTTTTCTATCTCCAGGGTTGTCTTCCTTTCTGATTTCTTTATTGTTTCTATTTCCATTTTTAGATTATGGATAGTTTTGTTCATTTCCTTCACCTGTTTGATTGTGTTTTCCTGTAATTCTTTAAGGAATTTTTGTGTTTCCACTTTAAAGGCTTCTAACTGTTTATCTGTGTTTTCCTGTATTTCTCTAAGGGATTTATTTATGTCCTTCTTAAAGTCCTGTATCATCATCACAAGAAGTGATTTTAGATCTGAATCTTGCTTTTCTGGTGTGATGGTATGTCCAGGACTTAATATGTTGGGAGAACTGGGTTCTGATGATGCCAAGCAACCTTGATTTCTGTTGCTTATATTCTTATGCTTGCTTCCAGCTATCTGGTTATCTCTTGTGCTACCTGCCCTGGCTAAATCTGACTGGAACTTGTCCTTTCTGTGATCCTGGTTGTGCCAGAACTCCTTAGAGTCAAGCTGTCTCTGGGATCCTGTGATTCTGGGATCTTGTGATCCTGGGCATGTTAGAGCACCTGGGAGTTGTGGGACTGGCTGTGAAGTTTGCACCCACGATCTGCTCAGAGCACCGGCCCAGACAGACCATCCTTCCCATTTTTTATTCCTTTTTCTTGACTTATTTAGTTGTGAACCATGTATCTGATAGTTGCAGGAAGCTGTGGACTGAATTTCACCGGGTAGAAAGATAAATATCAGTAACTTTTTGTGGTAAGTAGGACATAATACTGATGAGTATTCTGAACAGATACATCAAAATATACCTACGAATAAGAAATCCAAATCCCAATAGCTTTCAAGATTTTTAAATACCTAGTATTGACACAAAACCACAATCCTCACCACAAACAGGATAAGATAGTTTATTCTAGAACCAAATATGAGTGATGATGGTCTAGGAAGAAAGAATTGAGCTATAGTAAATTCCATATACCAATGTGGTAACAATTTGATTACACTTTCACAGAAGCAACACAGAAGGCTATAAAACAAGACACTTTAAGAAACATATTGTTAGAAACAATGACTAGTTCAGTAGAAGTAAGGTTGAGAAACCTCTGCTACATGCCTCAGATGCTAGCTCAGAGCATACTTACCCTTTTGGCTGGTGGAGCTAGGTGTTTGTTTATACATTCAAGTGGATTTTCTGGGCTGGTGAGATGCTCAGCAGTTAAGATCATCTGCTACTCTTCAGGAGGATGTGAATTTGATTCCTGGTATCCATGCTGGGTGGCTCACAAGCACCTGTAAATTCAGCTCCCAGGGATCCTATACTCTCTTCAGTGCATCTGGACACACATGGCATTACCCTGATTTTTTTTTTAAGTGTTATCATAAAGATGCAAGCTCTCAAGTAGGGGAAGACAATACATTGGTATTAAAATGGCTAGAGATAGTACAAGATAACTTGAATCTGGACCTGTAACATGCTAAACATTGCAACAAATATGTTCTGATTAGCTACTTAGCCCAACAGGGGATTTAGTGGAAGATGTGTATATAGCTTCTTCCCCAGAACTTTCGTTCACACTAAAAACTGATATAAGTGAAGCCATTGATTTTCCTCTACAGCATTATCTGGAAATTTATTTGTGGTCAATAGAGCATAAACAATTAATAAAAAAATAACTTTTGCTTTTCTTTTATCAAGTTAGTACTGGTGTTTGTTTGGTGAACAGTTTGCCTGATAGATATATGAAAGCAGAAATCTCTAAGATTCTCTGCTTTGTATCTAACCACGGTTCTCAAGACTGGTGTTATGGTAAAACAACACTGTTAAAAGATGCCAAATCAGTTTTTTAATCAGCTACACATTTTTACAAAGTAATTAAAACTATCCATATACTAAATACATAATTGGTCTTCCTAGCAATTTACTTACTCGCAAGGACAAATTACTTTTGGTAAAATTCTCTCACAGTAGAAAGTGAAATTGTCCATGAATTATGAAAAGCCTGCTCCTTGTGCAGCCCTTTAATTGTAGCTGATAGGGCTGCTGCTTCCAGTGCTCCTAATGTACTTGCTCCTGAATTATTAATGTGTCTTCAACCTCAGTGCATTTGCCACTTGAGCCTCTCTCTTCAGTGTCAAACCTGTATTACAGCAGGCTGGGGCCTAAGACATGACTAGCAAGATTTCAATTGTATATTATTATTATTGTTATTATTATTGTTATTATTATTATTATTATTATTATTATTATTATTATTATTTGCAACACTCAAACATTCAAAATGAAACTTCTCATGTTAAAACTCCTCCGGTATCTGAATGAAAAGAAAGAAAGAAAGAAAGAAAGAAAGAAAGAAAGAAAGAAAGAAAGAAAG
>JADRCD010193369.1:4808-36852 GCA_019843815.1 Montemys delectorum
TGTGTGTGTGTGTGTGTGTGTGTGTGTGTGTGTGTGTGTGTGTGTGTAAAGAGAGAGACAGACAGACAGACAGACACACACATCCTACTTCAAACTTCCGGCACTCTTACTCTCACAAAAGGATTTTGAATAATGACATGGGTGAGTGGAGGTGCCTATGGAGTTCAGAAGCATCAGATCCCTTGGAGCTGGATTAAAAGCAGCTGTGAACCACCTGATGATGCTTAGAACAGAATTTGGGTTTTCTGCAAGAGCATCATAAGTTCTAACCACCTAGCTGGTTCTCCAGCCCCTGGGTTTTTTAGAGCTTAATTTGGATCCTCTCCCCCTCCCTGTTACACAGGAAGCTGCTTTGAGGAGAGAACAAAAGAAGTTGGAGAAGAAGCAAATGAAAATGAAACAAATCAAAGTGAAAGCCATGTAGAGCCATTGCAGAGGTTGTGTCCTTGCTGCCATTAGCTCTTCGTCCACCTGAGACGGGAAAAGCACGAGTCCTCACCTGCCAGTCACATGTTTCTGCTGACTGAGAGATCTTCATTTCACCCTCTCCTCTTGGTTTGGAGTTCTAGAGGTTATAGATATATTGAAAGGGCTCTTTCAGTTATTTCCTTCCAGATAATCAAATTATTTTGATTATTTTATGAAAGGAATGGTATATAACGTATGTGTAGTTTTTAAAATATGTTTAAATTATAATGTGAATCATCAGTGTGTTACATTGGTGTTTGAAGAACGATCATGAAATTTCTAGGTAGATTGTTGCTTTTTGTTTAAACTGGGCAATTGAAATAACTATGGAGACTGACTCGAAACCAAGACCCTAAGAATATCTATTGGAATTGCACAATAAACATTGCTTGTTTTTTCTGTATCCACATTAAACTTGTGAAAAAAGTGGAATCTAGAACACTGTACGTGGTGATGAATTTCAGAGACTTAGAACATAGTACAGCGTATGTTTTGTGTGGGTGGTGCTAATGGCAGTATTGTAGGAGGAAACCTGTAGGTGTTAGGATGCTGTAAGTCCATGGAAGATTCTAGAGATAGGTAGTACAGGAGCAGTATCTCATTGCCTGATACTATGAGCTAATGACACTGTGAGTGCTGGATTTGAAAGAGTTATGTGCTTATTTTTCTTGAGCAAGAAATGCATGAAAAAGTGAACTGCTTCCCCTAGCTCCTCCGATCGGTCAGCAGCAGTCAGATGCGGGTTTCTGTGAGGTCACAAAAGTGAACTGCTTCCGCTAGCTCCTCCGGTCGGTCAGCAGCAGTCAGATGCGGGTCTCTGTGAGGTCACAATGGCTTCTTGCTTGCTGCAGCCTGTTAGGTGTTCATGGAGGAGATGATCTCTGTCTTATGAGTGCACTTTGCTTCTCCGCCCGCTTTTATATTGTCCACAAGGCGGGTATGTACTTTCTTGAAACACATAAACATCGATATGCACAAATATGCTTTTAAAAAGTGAGCTTTTTTAAGTGAATCAGAATTTTGTCTGATTCATGAGGTGGAGCGGCTGGTCGGGAGAGGCCCCCCTCTGTGCATAAGCTTTGGGCTTGTTGAGATCTCTGCATTTTATAAATGCTTCCTACTGAGAAAGCATTTCTTCAGTCTGCTTGTACAGGGTAGTTCTGGCTGGGGTGGGAGGGAAGGTTGCTTTTCCTTGGGAGCGGGTGGTGAGGGATTGCTGATACTTTCTGTGTTCTGACGCAGTGACTGTGAGTTGCGGTGAAAACTGTCTGTGCTGTTGCCTTGGGAATTATATGGAGTTTTTCACATGGCTTTGTTTGGGTTAATAGAAATATATTCACTGGGATATTCAAGTGTAATGGTTTTTAAACAGTTCACAAGTTTAAGTTATTCAATCACTTTAAGGCCATATAATTTTAGACTTAACATTGTTTTACAAATCTTTAAAATACATTTAGAATCAAAATTTATGTGCTTAGTTATCATTTAAGTAATATAAGCTTTCTTAAAGTCCCATACATCAGACCGTGGCAGCTAATTTTGTAACTTATGCATTCATATGAACTACCTATAACATATATTAAACTGATTGACAAATCTGTGAGTGCCGCTTTGACTTTTTGTAGTTGTCCTACAAGAATATGTATACTGTTCTCTTATTAAAAGCACTAAAATGGTTTCCCTTCAAAAGCGTTAATCTTGAATATTCCTTTGTAGTTACCACTTAACACTTTGGGAAATGTTATATATTAAAGCCCTGTATGTATTGTTTCAGAAAGGGTCTCACTATGTAGACAGGCTGGCCACAGTCAAACTCAGGACTCTCTGTCCAGCCTCAGCCTCCTGAATGCTGGGACACTGTCACACCTCTGCACCTTGGCCCACAGGCTTTGTTTGTTTGTTTGAATTTAACTTTATTTTTTATTACTTTTTAGGTTTTGCTTGTTTTGATTTTAGTTTAGATTTTTATTAATTTATTATATATACAGCATTCTGCCTGCATGTATGTCTGCAGGCCAGAAGAGAGCACCAGTTCTAATTATAGATGGTTATAAGCCAGTATGTGGTTGCTGGGATTTGAACTCATGACCTTTAGAAGAGTAGTCGGTGCTCTTAACCTCTGAGCCATCTCTCCAGCCCCCATGGGTGGTTTTTTTTTTGGGGGGGGAGGGGTTGCTATTTGGTTGTTGTGGTGTTGGTTTTTGTTTTGTTTTGGTTTTTGAGACAGAATTTCAGTCTTGGCAGTCTTAGAACCCTATCTGTAGACCAGGTTAGCCTTGAGCTCAGAGATCCGCCTGCCTCCCGGGTGCTGGGATTAAAGGCCTGCGCCAGCACCAGCACTACCTGGCTTAATTTTGTTTTTGTTTTGAAATGGGATCTCACTTTGTAGGGCTGACTGGCCTAGAACTCACTTTCTAGACCAGGCTGACCTTTGACTCAAATCTGCTTGCCCTGAGCTCCTGAGTGCTGAGATCACCTGTGTGTGTGCCTTCACACCCAGCTCACTTTAGCTACAACATTATTAATGAGCTCCTTCCTATGTTAGTCAGCTCTCCATCACTGTGACAAAATAGCTGAGATAAGCTTCAGATAGGAAAAGATGGTTTGGGATGGCAGTTTCAGTTCTTGGACTCTACCTTCTTGCTCGGGGGGGTGGGGGCAGCCTGTGGTAGAGCAAAGCTGTTTACGTCACAGTGGCCAGGGAGCTGACAGATAGGAGAGGCAGGGGTTCTAATATCTCAAGGCCACACCCTCAATGACCTCACTTCCTTCTTTGGTTTCCATCATCTACCCACCGTGCCACTGGCTATGTGTCTTTACTGTGGGACTTTGGTGACATTTAAGATCCAAACCATTATAGTCCTTTCCTTGGGTGAGACATCCTGCTATGTGGGAATCAAGGACCAAGAGAGGAGAATGTTGCTTACTGGCACACGGGGAAGAAACCATGCTTCCTAAACCTTTTTGCCTGGAATACTAGCAAGCCAAAATTAGCCCTGAAGTATGAACAAAGATAGCACCAACAAAACCAATTGCTAGGATGGCTCAGTGGGTAAAGGTGCTTGCTAAGCTTGACCTGAGTTTGATCCTCAGAATGCATGCGACTCCTACAAGTGGTTGTTTGACCTCTATATGTAGGCCATGGTGTGTACACACATGTACACGTTTACACAGTAGGTGGATAAATAAATGTGTTGAAAAATTGCTAAGCCTTTTCTTTTGGGTAAGTTACTGTCCTCTGAGTCTGTTGTTTATTCCTTCATAATGTGGGAGTAAATCTTTTTCCTACCTACCTCACAGTTTAAGTTTTTCTTTATGTGTATGTGTGTTTTGCCTGCGTGTATGTCTGTGTACCATGTGTGTTTTGCCTGCGTGTGTGTCTGTGTACCATGTGTGTTTTGCCTGCGTGTGTGTCTGTGTACCATGTGTGTACAGTGCCCAAGGAAGCCAGAAGAGTGTTGGAACTTCTGGGGCTGCAGTTACCAGTGGTTGTGAGCTGCCCTGAGGGTGCTGGGAACTGAACCCAGGACCTCTGTAAGAGCAGTCAGTGCCCTTCACTGCTGAGCCATCTCTCCAGCCCATCTCACAGACAGTTTAAAACCAAAAGATAATGTGTGCAAAATTGTTTTATAATCTTACACTCTACGAAGGCAAGGCTACTTACTATCCAATGGTGCAATTTTACTTTATTCTCTTGTTCTTGTCTGTCCGGTGGGATGAGGTGAATGAATTATTTTATCCTCTGATTTTTTTTTTTTTTTTTTTAGTTTTTCAAGACAGGGTTTCTCTGTGTAGTCCTGACTGCCTGACTGTCCTGGAACTCACTCTGTAGACCAGGCTGGCCTCGAACTCAGAAATCCGCCTGCCTCTGCCTCCCAAGTGCTGGGATTAAAGGCGAGCGCCACCGCTGCCTGGCCTTATCCTCTTATTTTATATGTCAGAGCTGACAAGGTGTTTTCTTTTGTTTTGTTTTGTTTTGTTTTGTTTTTTCTTGGAGCTGGGGGTGTGGTGAAAATAGAGGAAATATAATTGTGTTTCCTTAGTACAAGGAAACCCGCACTGTGTTAAGCTTAAAAGCTGAGTCCTTTATATGGGACTCAGAGAAAGGAAGATACTTGGTGACAACTCATGTCAATCCTCCAGTAGGAAGTAGAGTGTGTGAAAATTGTATCAGGTCTGTTGGATTTCGTGAGGAGTCAAATTCTGTACCTTCTCCACCCAGGTTTTCTTGTGCCTCACTTGTTGTAAAGGCTGTTAAAGGATGTAAGAGGGAGAGTTAAGCCCGTAGGTGTGGCTTCTATTACAAACTGCTGAAACAAAAGTAAAGAATAGTCTGGCTTGGCATGTGGCTAGTGTCTTTTCAAGTGTTTGATGATCGGCAAAAGATTTTATTGCGAAAGAAAGATATCGGGGCTAGAGAAAGGCTAGGGGTTGAGAGCACTTACTGCCCTTGCAAAGGACTCACATTCAGATCTCAGCCCTAGGGGATCTGTTGCCCTCTTCTGGTCTCTGCAGGCAGCTGCAGGCACATATAGGCATCTAAACATAAACTTTAAAAAAACTTAAAACAAGGGAAGACAGTGTTGAGTTGTATAAGTTCACAGCTTTCTTAATCCTCTGAATTAAGAAGGAACAAAATAAAGCTGTTATTTTTCCCAGTGTTATTTTTCCTACTGCTTGCTTTGAGGTGAGATCTCATCTATAACCTAGACTGGCCTGAAATTCATGGGAGTGCCCGTGCCCCAGTCTCAAGAGATGGAGTGATGGGTGGGTACCAGAACATCCACTTGTTTTCTGAGAGGACTGCTTGTTAAGCATCACATAGCTAGTTTCCAGGGCATAGATAGGCTTGGCCTTTCAGGCACCTGTAGTGTACTACCATGCTCACTCACTGTCCTACCTACCTCTTGAGACAGAGTCTCATGTATGCCAGGCTGGCCTCTGGCCTCTGGTCCTCACCCTGGCCTTAAAGTATTCCTTTTCCTTGGGAATTACTGAAGAGCAAGGTGGTACTGCCTCCCTTGTCAATGCTTTTCAAACTTTTTTTCCATTCTTCAAAAGTATTTCAGGCAGGAGAGGTGGCTCAGTGGTTAAGAACACTGACTGCCCTTCCAGAGATCCTGAGTTCAATTCCTGGCAATCACATGGTGGCTCACAACCATCTGTAATACAATCCAAATCCCTTTTCTGGTGTGTCTGAAGATGGCTGTAGTGTGCTCATATACATAAAATAAATAAATGTATCTTAAAAGTATTTCTAGTTAGCATACAGAATGGGCCTCATTACATGTTCATACCCATAACATTGTACTTTGCTTGTGTTTATTCCTACAGTATTCTCTCCCTCCTTCCATTCATATTTTAAATTTATATAGTTTTCTTCTGTACGTTTTTCTGTAGCTTAGCTTTTCACTTTACAGAGCTAGAACTGAAGCTGGTTTCCTGTGCCAAGCACGCTCTGGCTTTGTGCTTCATATATTTCTAAGCACACACACGTGAACCCAAGGCCTCCTGCAAGTTGGGGGAGCACTCTGCTGACGCCTCCAGCCCTCCTATTTCACTGCTTTTATCAAGACTTTCCTTTTGTCCTCCTACTCCTTTCTAAAATGGCTACTTGAAAGCTCATATTAGGTAGTAGAACGTAAAGTGCATAAGGACAGAAGGTGGAAAATACCTCACAGATTAAGTAACTCTAGCCAACTTGTTCTACACCGCTTAAAAACAAGCAGCCAATTTTTCAAGTCAGTTTCAGAAAGCTCTGGAAATCTTTAAACACTCTAACACTGTAATAACTTAAAAAGAATCAGGAGCTTGTGCCCTCCGGGGCTCACACTCCAACTTCTGAATGTTGACCTTTTAATATAGTGTACTATGACTTAGCAGGATTGGTGTGTGAGAACTACCATTTTCCCACTGAAATAGTCACAGTAGAGTCTGGGAGAAGGGATTCTCTGAGGAGTTACTGTGGGCAGTTATCCAGTTGGTAAAATCTTTTAGCCACACTGACTTTTTTTTGGGGGGGGGGGGGGGGTCAAGACAGGGTTTCTCTGTGTAGCCCTGGCTTTCCTGGAGCTCACTCTGTAGACCAGGCTGGCCTCGAATTCAGAAATCCGCCTGCCTCTGCCTCCCAAGTGCTGGGATTAAAGGCGTGCGCCACCACCGCCCAGCACGCCACACTGACTCTTAAATTGTAATATCCTGTTAGAAAATGTAGTGGCTAGGTCATTGGGTATTAGAATAGACAAAATACTTAATGTTTACACATCCCATCGTAATGACTGTAAGAGGTTTTAGGACTCAGGCACCCACCTGTCCAGCATGCTGTGAGGCCATAGGTTCACTGTCTAGTCCAGTCAAGAAGGGGAAGGGAAAGGAAGGAGAAAGAAAAACTCAGTTTGAGGTTGCCTTGGCAATGACAGCCCAGTGCTGGGGTTTACCAAATTTAAGGCCAGTCTGGTTAGTCTGGGCTAGATGTGAGACCCTGCCTCAAATCTAAGTTTGGGGCTGGAGAGATGGGTCAAGAAAAAGCACTTGCTGCTCTTGGAAAGAATCTAGCACCCAGGACTATCTGTCACTCCAGTCCCAAGGGGGTATGACACCTGACCTCTGCCTGCTTCTGCACACACATGGTTTGTGCACATACATTCAAGTACACATACACAAGTATATTCAAATACAAGTATACAACATTTAAAAAAATAAAAACCAGAGTTGGACACCTTTTCAGGTACTGCTTTCCCTAATATTCTGGATTCCAAAGACCATATGAACTGGCAGAAACTGCGTTTTCCTCCACTCCCTTGCTTTTTGTGGATTCATGAGGTTTGATGTTGAAATATTTTGAGACTGAGATAGAAATTTGGGATGTTAAAAGCACTGGGCAAGGTTATAGCTGTGTGTAAAACTTTGAGATCCTCAGGGAAGGTGGTGTGTATTTCCAAGTTCCTGTTTGATGTGGCCAAACTTAAAATTCTTGGAAGCATTAGACCGGTATAAATCTGTGAGGAGACAGACCTAGAAAACACAAGTATTCATTACTTGACAGTATGTACACTGATGTATTGAGCCCTCACCCCACAGTAACTGAAGTGACTAAAAATAACTTCAGGATGAAATGAAGTGCTCATTTTATTAGTCCTATATGCTTTGGCCCCTGCTAGCTGTCTTCTTTCATAAAGGCAAACTCATCACAGGTTTCTACTAATAGACACATCACCAAGCCTTTAATCCCAGCAGAGGCAGAGGGAAGCTGATCTGCGTTCAAGGCCACTCCCGGCAACATGCGACACTATCTCAAAAATACCTCACTACCAAAAAAAAAGTTATGAAGGGCTCAGGAACAACAACAACAAAAAAAGATAGCTCTTGTTTAGTTGAGCTATTTTCTGTGCTTTACAGAGAAGCAACTTTGGGGACAAAGGGTAAGTTTCCTCTTTGTTCTTCTAACGCCTGAGAGAGACCCAAGAAAAGTTTTTCCATTGAAGTCCTGCCAGGTGAAATGATCTGGGAGCGGCAGAGTATGGGGTGAGGGGTGGGAATACCTACCCCTGGTAGCCAAGTCAACAGCTATGGTTAGCCCTGTCCCTTTTCTTTCTGCTGGGGTAGGAGGGGTACAGAGGCTAGAGCCCTTTTGGACTGCAACAAGGACTAGTAGGTCTTTCGCTTCCACATAGTTGGGGAAACCCGCCTTCGTCCTAGATAAGGAACGACCTCAGCAAAGGGGAAAAAACTAGTTCATAACTCTCTCCCTGACACAAAGAGTGCGGGTCTATCATGTCCGGTAACGTGGGAAGCAGGCAGAAGCTCCCTCTGGGGAAAAGCGGAGCTTCTTCCACTAGGACGGGTGAGGCGAGGCGGGGCGAAGCAGAGTCCTTCACGGGCGGGGGGTGAGGTGGAGCATCTTCCGAGAGCCGGGCGAAGCAGGACTTCCTCTGCAGGAGGCGAGAGGCGGAGCTTCCTTCTTAGGTGGGGCAAAGCAGGGCTGCCTCCGTAGGGGAGGGGCGGGACTTCCTCAGCGGGGCGGGGCTAGGGGAGCGTCTTCCGTGAGGGGGCGGGGCTTCCTCATGGAGGGGCGAGGCTCGGCCAGTCTCCCAGGATCCCTCCACTGCGCATGGCACGTTGCGTACCTCCCTCCCAGCAACCGGCCTGGCGGCGGCGCGGCTACAAAACTGAGGAGGCGGAGCCGAGACGGAGTCGGTACACTGCGCTCTGACTGCTAGACCAGGTACCGGGTGGCCGGGCCGCCTGGTGCGTTCCCAGGGCCAGTCCCTCTCGCCCGACTTTGAGTCCATCTCCTCTGGTGGGCCTCAAGCGGCCATCTGGGCTCACCCTCGCCCTCCTCTGGCCCTCATTTAACCTGGGTTCTGGTTCCCGCATTGAGGTTACAGCTTGAGAGCAAAATTAGGCTTGGGCCTTGCCGAGGAGATGCTGAGCAGAGTTGCGGAACCTGAGAGGCTAGCTCCCGCATGGCCTCCCCACCTTTTCCGGGGTTTCCAAATGGGGCTGAGCTCTCCTATGGAAGCAAGATCAGCGCTATCCCCTGCTTTGGTCAAAACGAAGAGCTTGTAATTGTCTTAAGTGTCCCCAGCAGTTTTGGAGACTGAGTATGGAGGCTGAGAGTGAGCACGACAGAAGGGGAGTGGCTAAATAAAATTGTTCATAATTTTAGGAAATAGATAACTTCTCAGCTCAATTTTCTGCTAAGACCCTAGCAGACTGTCGGACTCTGCCTTACTGGAATACCCGTTGAAGTAGAGCCATGTTGCAATGTTTGGATGGGTCTTCATGAACTAGTTGATACTTACCCAGAGATACCCAACATCTGAGACTGACTCAGATCCTTGAGAGGTGATAAACCAAATTTGAGACTGTGGGCATGGCTCAGTGCCTGAGTGCTTGATTATCATTCGTGAAGACTTTCCATTCCCAACACTACCAAAAAGAAAATTGCTAACTTGTTTCTGCCTTAGTGTGGGAACTTAATAAATAGTTTAGGCCTTAGTTATAGTACTGAGCTGGTCAACTCTCTTCACCCTTTAATTAGGTTTCTTAGAAGAAGTTTGGCTGTGTTTATAGTTGTGACCTCAGACATGAAATTTGGAAGACCAGTGATAAAAATAGAAAAAAAAAAATCAGTCAGAACAAGTGAATTCTCCTATTGGTACCTGTTATACTGGGAGAGAGAATGAGGCAATTAATAGTGTGGTTGGGTGGCTAGAGAGGTGGCTCTGTGGATAGGAAGATGTGCTGCAGTCTCCAGCACTCATGTAAAAAGCCATGCGTGGTCATGAGCCTGTGACAAGAGAAACACCAGAGCTTGCTGGCTGCCAGCCTGTGTCCAGGCAGGGTGGTAGAGTAGAATACCCAATGTTCTTTAGCCTCACCAAGCATATAGACAGGTACATGCATGCATACATACACACAAACACGTATATATACACACATAAATACATATGCACACATTGGTAAGTGTAAGAGTTAATGTGGGATCCTGGCACGATGGCGCACGCCTTTAATCCCAGCACTTGGGAGGCAGAGGCAGGTGGATTTCTGAGTTTGAGGCCAGCCTGGTCTACAGAGTGAGTTCCAGGACAGCCAGGGCTACAGAGAGAAAGCCTGTCTTGGGGGTAAAAAGCAGAGGTGAGGAGTATGGGTGGTTAGTGGGAGCTACTGTAGCAGAGGGTGCCTCAGGGGATTACTGAGTGTCATCGTTAGACAGGGGACAAAAAGGGAGGTGGAGTCTTTAGACTGACTCTGTCTTTTCTTTTTCCAAAGAGACTGTAGCCAAATGTGATGTTGAACTCCTGATCCTCCTGTCTCTGTCTACTGAGTGCTGAGATTCCACACATGAGCTGCCATTCTCAGCTTTAGATTTCTATCACTTACAGCCTTAGCTATTGACCTTTAAATCCACCAAGCCATCTTCTTGTTTGTTTTTGTTTTTGTTTGTTTGTTTGTTTCTTTGTTTTTATTTCTCTGTGTAGCCCTGACTGTCCTGGAACTCACTCTGTAGACCAGGCTGGCCTTGAACTCAGAATTCAGCCTGCCTCTGCCTTCCAAGGACTGGGACTAAAGGCATGCGCCACCACTGTCCAGCCCACCAAGCCATCTTTTACATCTTTTTAAACTCAGTTCTACTTTTCTCACAGATTGCTATCCCTGCTTCTTGGAAGACAGAATCCTCAACATTAGTTGAACTCTCAATATTAGTTAAACTTGAACTTGGCAGAGATCAATAGAGGAAGACATCTGATGTGCACCCCTCCTGCACACCCTCAGAATACACTCTTTTTGTTTGTTTGTTTGTTTGTTTGTTTTTTTGTTTTTTGAGACAGGGTTTCTCTGTATAGCCCTGGCTGTCCTGGAACTCACTCTGTAGACCAGGCTGGCCTTGAACTAAGAAATCTACCTGCCTCTGCCTCTCAAGTGTTGGATTTAAAGGTGTGCACCACCACTGCCCGGCTCAGAATACTCTTATGCATACACTAAATGGATAAATATTTTAATTTTTTCTTCCACTAAAGCCACTTGTGCCTCCAAGCTTTCCCATTTCTGGCATTGGCTCAGTGGCATATTAATCATTTTCAGAACACTCAAGAACACAAACACACATCAGCTGTAGAATGGGTTCCCAAATGAGGTGTTAAGTCTGTAGTTTTCTGTCAGGGACTATATAACCACATATCTAAGGAGAGTTTGTAAAAGATAGTCCCCAGCCATGCTTGGTGGTGCAGGCCTGTAATCCTAGCAATTAGGAGCATGGAATCAGAAGAATCAAGGTCAAGATCACTGTCAGCTACATAGCGGTTTTGTGTGTAGGAGACTAGGAGACCCTGTCTTAAAGCAAATTGTTCAAAGGGCAGAGAATGAGCTAGATAGCTTGGGATGGTGCTATGACTGCTTCGTAGTTCATTTCTTAGCCATTTATCTGTCCCCTGGAGTTCCCACTGCTACAGACTCAGGAAGGTGGTTTTCCGACCAGCTTGCTTTTCTCTGGGCTATTTTTACCCCTCCCTTTCTTCATTCCTTCATAGATTGACGTTTCTTGGACAAACAAGATTTCTCAAGTGTTAGTTAATACCATGGTCCACATGGCAACAGCATTGTCGTTTCCAGGGAGTGAGTTAGAATTTCCCAGCCCACTCCAGACCTTCTGAACTGCAGCCTGCATTTTCACAAGATCTGTAAGTGGTTTGTGGGCACAAGATGTAAGACACAGTGCTTAGATCATTGTGTATCATCTTTCTGTTCAAAGCCTCCAGTGCTTTTTCACTCCCTGCTAGTACAGCCATGTGCTAGCATGCATCGTCCTCAGCACACTTAGAGAATGGTCATAGGGCTAATGCTTCACAGTCGGGCAATTATTTAGTGTTAACTTAGTGGCTCCTATATGACATGCATCGTTGTAGAAGTTGGTGATACACCTTTGCACAAGACAGATACTAGATAATACTAGATAATAGTTAATGCTCTTTGGCTTGGGATTTCTGGGTTTGTTTGGGGAGTGGGGGGCTTGAGACAGGGTTTCTCTGTGTAGCCCTGGCTGTCCTGGAACTCACTTTGTAGACCAGGCTGGCCTCAAACTCAGAAATCCGCCTGCCTCTGTCTCCCAAGTGCTGGGATTAAAGGAGTGTGCCACCACCACCCGGCTCATTTGCTCGCTCTTTCTTTCTTTCTTTCTTTCTTTCTTTCTTTCTTTCTTTTTTATTAGATGTTTTCTTTATTTACATTTCAAAAGATTTCTGTTTTCTTTAAGTCACCTTTGATATTCCAGGCCTACTACCACTCAGCCGTGCTTTTGCTGAATTCTGTAAGTTTCTCATTCCTTGTCTGTTTCCCTGTCTTGTTTTTTGGTGGGCATCCCACTTCCATAACCAGTTAAGGTCACACTTTCTACGTCCTGGAATATACCATATATCTTCACACAGTTTGTGTGTGCCAGGTACCAGGGCCCTGTTAAAAGCATGTACATACTTGAGGATGGTGAAGGCTGCCTGGTTCTTGTTCAAGGCCTGGGGTTTTAAGACAAGTTCGAAGTGCCAGACCCTTTTCCAGATTTCATGTGTAAACCTTGTCATCGTAGCTACTCTTTCAGGTAATGAAAAACTAAAAATAATATTTTCTATACTGGGGATTAAACTTAGGGCCTTGGGCATGCTGGGCAAATGCCACACAGCTCAGCTCTTCCTAATCTATACTTGCAATGTAAATGTGAGCTACCCTAAAGTAGATTTTCAGTTTGTGCAACATGTATAGGATTTCGTCACACTAGCTAAAACTGAGGCCTCATTCTTACATCTGAGAACTTTGATCCTCTCAAGTACTAGAAGAATTTTAAAAATAAGTAACTGTTACTTGTAAATAAAGAAGCTGTGTGTAGGATGGGGTATACTCGGTGGTAGAGTGCTTGTTTAGTAAGGCCCTGTGCTGGACCTTTAACACCACAAGTCAGTACATTGTAAGGCTACTTCGGTACCCGTCAACTATGAATATTGCTTTGCCAACGTATTGTGGTGGTAAATGTTGTTGATTAAAATGGATTCATATTTTGAATGACATATCCATCTGCTTTATCCTTCCACTATAGTTTTGTATGCTAAGGACATTTGAAGCAGCCTAGTGATCTTAATGTCACACAAATTGTTAATGTATCTTTTTTTCGTCTGATGTAATTGCTGTCTCCAAGGTTTACTGCCCCCCTCTGCTATCCTAGGCCTAGGCTTAGTCCTGGAAGCTTTTAGCCTCCATGTAATCTAATCTAGATCTAGACTGTTTTCAGCCTCTGAGACTTAGTGCTGAATAAGCCTACCCTTTCTAGCTCTTTCTGAACTCTACCTGGCTGGTCAGCCCAGCTGTTCTGGCTTAAAATGTCTGTCCATGCTGACTGACTCAAACTGGCTTTTTTCAGCTTCTGACTGAAACCCTCTGCTTGGCCTCTTAACTAACTTTGGCAATCTGTTCTAATCTTTTGGCTCCTTCTCATTTTCTAGCTCATTCTGTCTTCACCTGTGTCTACCTTGTTCTTTATCTGCAACCTGTCTCATAAAACTGGCCCAGTAAAACTGCCTCTCCCCTCTCCATCTCTCCCTGCTGCTCTTTTAAGTCACCTCTTTCCTCTCTGTTCTCAGAGCGAGGCATATCCTATTCTGTCAGATCTTTCTCTGATTTGTCACTTTGTCTGCCACTCAATTGGACATCACTTACTTTCTTTCTTTCTTTCTTTCTTTCTTTCTTTCTTGTTTTTTTGTTTGTTTGCTTGTTTGTTTTTTGTTTTTATTTTTTTCAAGACAGGGGTTTTCTGTGTAGCCCTGGCTGTCCTGGAACTCTGTAGACCAGGCTGGCCTCGAACTCAGAAATCCACCTGCCCCTGCCTCTCAAGTGCTGGGATCAAAGGCATGCACCGCCACCACCCGGCTCTCTCCCTCCCTCCCTCCCTCCCTCCCTCCCTCCCTCCCTCTCTTTTTATTTTGTTTTTTGTTTTTTGTTTTTTGTTTTTTGAGACAAGGTTTCTCTGTATATCTCTGGCTGTCCTGGAACTCACTCTGTAGACCAGGCTGGCCTCGAACTCAGAAATCCTCCTGCCTCTGCCCCCTACGTGCTGGGATTAAAGGTGTACGCCACCACTGCCCAGCTAGACATCACTTTTAAACATGAGTGTTTCCTTTTACACACTAATTTTACTTTCATTGTTTGGATTTAAAGGTGTGTGCTAAGGGCCTGTCTCTACTACACATGGCCATAGTAGCCATGTTGCTGGATTAAAATTCCTCTACAAGAAGTAGAAAAGGAAGTGGGGCAGTGATGGCGCCAGCCTGGTCTACAGAGTGAGTTCGAAGACAGCCAGGGCTACACAGAGAAACCCTGTCTTAAAAAAGAAAAAGAAAGCCAGGTGGTGGTGGCACACGCCTTTAATCCCAGCACTTAGGAGGCAGAGGCAGGTGGATTTCTGAGTTCAAGGCCAGCCTGGTCTACAGAGTGAGTTCCAGGACAGCCAGGGCTATACAGAGAAACCTTGTCTCAGGAAAAAACAAAAACAAAACAGAAAAAAAAAAAAAAAAAAAAAAAAGAAAGAAAAAAAAGAAAAGGAAAGTCCCTCAATATTTAGATCAATGTCTGTGTGCTTTTAGATTGTTTTTGTTTTTGTTTTTGTTTTTCCCTTGACTCAGGATCTCTGCAGCCAAACTGGCCCTGAATTCTTGCTTCTTCTGCCCCTGTCTCCCTAGTTCTAAGATTACAGGTCTTTGCCATGACACCCAGTCTGCTGTGCAGTATTTAGGTCTAAATTTTTGTTTTTGTTTTGTTTTGTCCTATTTATTTGTTTATTTTTTGACACAGGTCATGTAGCAAAGGCTAGTTTCAGAGTCACAGATCGGCAAATATGACTCTGAACACCTGATCCTTCTGCTGAGATTACAGTATGCAACTCCACACCCATCTTAAAAATGTTTTATTCTTTTGTAGAATCCTTAGAATCTTTTCTGTACACAGTTATGTTATCAGTAAGTAGTTTTATACTTTCATGCAGCTGGCATGCCTGTAATCCTAGCTCTTAGAGTGTGAGTCAAGAGGATTGTTTGAAGCCAGCCTATATAAAGGACTTTGTCTCAAAAATAGCAGTGCTGGTGGCTTGCAGGTAGAGTGCCTACCTAGCATGCCCAGGGCCCCTCAGGAAAGGCAGCAGAGGCACTTCAGTTACTGAACATTTTAATTAAAACTAAAGATTGCACCTGTATTTAAAATATTCAAATTTCACTAAAACAAATCAAAAATTATTAGATGGGTGTGGTATCACAATCCCAGCATTTAGATGGGCAGATATAGGAGGATCACAAGTTCAGGGTCATCCTCTGCTGTAGTGAGTGATCACCCTGGGTACTTGAAACCTGGTTTCAAGAAAGAAAGGGGTGAAAAGCCCGAGAGTTTCCTGCTTCAGGAAAGTGAAGCACCACGTTCTGCTTCCTTCTTGTACGGTGGTCCTTGGAGCCCCTGCTGTGTGTTTAAAAGAAACTCACTTTAAGTCTCTTACCTGTGGCTTTTACACATGCCTCTCCAAGTGGAAGAAGTTTCCCGCCATCCCTCCACTGCATCCCACTTCTTCCCCACCTTGTCCTGCATTCTCTCAGCAGTCCTGCTGAGTGTGGAGCCCACATTGGCCTGCAGTTCTCCAGCCTTCTGCCTTAGCCTCTGAGTTTTCAGTATACAGGAATGTACTAACACGCTTGACTCCATACTTCTTTTTTTACAGAAATGGTAGCTTTACAATGTACTTGGACAAATATATCCAAGTGTGTTGTCCTCTAAACAAATACTCAGAGGTTAGCAAGTAATATGTCTGATAGTGAGCCTTGCGTGGTAGACCAGTACGCTTTGTTCAACAGAAGCTTTATCTAGGCTGGGGATGCTACTCAGCAGAGTTCCTACCCAGCATCCCAAGAAAATACCCAGCTCATCCCGAACACCACATACCCAGGTGTGGTGCACACCTCTAATTCCAGCACTCCACACCCAGTGTGGAGACTTTCAGGAGTACAAGGTCATTCTCTACTTTGTAGTGAGTTTGAGGCAGCCTCTACCTACAGGAGACTGATTTAGGAGGAAAATAGTTCCATAAAAAGCAATTTAACCAACTCTTTCTGTTTCTGTTTTCCTTTTAGGTTTAAGTTTTTGAAGTTGAAGTAGGTCTACACAGTAGGAACCCATGTCTTTTCTTGTAAGTAAACCAGAGCGAATTAGGGTGAGTGTTCCCAGTCTTCTGGCTTTCTATTTGTCTTTTCTGAAAAATATTTGGGTTGATATTACAGTGGGTTGTTTTGTTTTATGAGACAGAATTATCTGGTGGAAAAAGAAACAGGAAGGTGGCTTAGTTTATGAATCAATTGGTCACATGTTAAATGGGTTGGGTTCTATGTAGTTACAGAGTTGGTAAAGATCTGCTTATGTTTCTCAGGAATTTATGTTTTTAAAATCAGTGTCAAACTGTAGTTACTGGAACACATTTCTAAATATAATCATGAAGAGTCTTTAAAATTAACTTGAGAATGTATTATACCTTAATTTTTATCAGGACTAGTGAGCTGGCCCAGTAGGTCCAGGTGCTTGGTGCTAAGCCTGACAACTTGAGTTCAGTCCCTAGAACCTACACAGTGGAAGGAGAGACCTGCCTCCTATGTCCTCTGACCCCACATAGACACTTATGCACGCGCATGTACACACACACACACACACACACACACACACACACAAACCTTATACTCACCTCACGGGGAGATGCCATGAAGCTGGTTCCCAGACGAAGACTTAGCACTCAGATGTGCTGATCCCTACCATTTCCCCAAATTCAGAAAACTCAACTGTATACTTTGTGGTTGTGGGAACTTGGTTTCCACTCTCTCCTGTAAAAATTTTAGGAAAAAAAATTATTTGATTGACCTTAAGGACAAATATTGGGTTTAGCTTCTTTATAAGTGCCAATGACTTCAGTACATAAGGGTCACTAGCTGGCTCAGCAGGTATAGAGGCTTGCTGTTAAAGCTGGAGACCTGAATTCTGTCCCTGGGAACTGCTATCCTGAAAGAAGAGAAATGAATCCCACATGTTGTCCTCTGATCTCCACATGTGCATCCCTTCCCCAACAAAACAAATAATTAAAAATTTCTTAAAGTATGTTATCTCTTTAATAAAGTACTTAATTTTAAAATGTAATCATGATTATTAAAAGATTTTAATTATATTTAATAAAGATTTATTATTTTGCCGGGCAGTGGTGGCGCACGCCTTTAATCCCAGCACTTGGGAGGCAGAGGCAGGTGGATTTCTGAGTTCTAGGCCAGCCTGGTCTACAGAGTGAGTTCCAGGACAACCAGGGCTACACAGAGAAACCCTGTCTCGAAAAAAACAAAAACAAAACAAAACAAAAAAAGCAACAAAAAAGATTTATTATTTTAATTACTTAATATTTATGGATTCTTAAAATTGTATTTAAAGATTATTACTTATGAGAGATGAATTTACCACTCAAATATTAAAGCAGAAATTATCCTTTGTAGTATAGTGCATAGAAAATTTTACATTAAATTTGATTTTTTAATTCAGGAAAAAATTGTTACGGAAAAGGACAAAGGGATTTTATGGTATATATATTATATAGCTTATTTTATATTTTACATATGATATAGCTTATTATATATCATATAGCTTATTTTAGAATGTTCTTTAGTCTTCCCTTTCTTATGTATACACGTATAAAAACAGTTACACTGTAAGGAATAAGCTTCAGTGTTAATTAAGAGGAAAAGGTAACTCACTCCTTAGCCTGAACTCCACTCAGTGGAAAAATGTCTCCATGCCAAACTCTAACACCAGTCACGAAGAGAAACAGAACCTGGACTCCATTGCTTTTAAATAGGAGCCACATTCCTATTTTAACCTGTCCTGATTAAGGTGAAACCGGACCCCTGATTAGTATAATGGAAACCTAACACTCGTCTGAAATGGGCCGGCGAGGTGTACAATGATTGTGCTAGCTTAGTCCTGTGAACTTGATAGAAGTTAAGTCTCAGGTTAGAGGCCCTTGTAAATGTGCAGCCCAGCAGCCTCTGTGCCCACGGAGGACAGAGAGGATGGGCGTGCCCTTGGTGACCTCATACAGGAAATCAGGGGAACCAGAGTGGGGAAGGGCAGGAGAGGGTGCTGGGCTGTAAAGATGTTCAAGGTACGTGGTCTGCATATGTGAAAATGTCAGGAGGAAACTCAGCCTCCATGCAATGAATAGATGCTATTTAAAAACAAACAAACAAACAAAAAACCAGAACAGAACAGAATTTGGGAAACTGAAGGAGGAGGATTAAGAGGTTTGAGGCCAGGCTAGGCTACAGAGTGAGACCCTGTCTCAAAAAGGTAAAAACCAAACAGAAGAAGAAAGCTTTGTCAGTTAAAAAGAAAAGTATGGGATGTGCTAGGTCTCGTTTTATAAACTAGCAGAGGCTCATGAAGAATTCTTTTATTCATGTTTTCTATATGTTGAATTCTAGTAATACTTTTTCAAATGGGCATCGATGATCTAGAACTTGTAAGGACTATCTATGGAATAAACAAGATGGAGCCAAAGATAGTTTCTGTCTAGGAGAGAAAACAATATTCATTAGTAGGGACGGTTCCATGTATTTCCTCTCAATCACATTTATAAACCAATTGCCATTTTGTATAAGGTTAGAGTAGAGAAAGGAATGAATCTATTGTTTGTAGCAATTTCAGGATCCTTACTTGTCTATGGAAAGAGTCCTGTTGTACTGCTTGGTTTTATGTTTTGTGGGGGAGTTGTCTTGTTTTCTCTAAAGGTTGATAGCTACTTTGTTGTGGCTTAGAAGACATACTAATTCTCTTTGGGGTTTTCCTCTTTAGCGGTGGGTCTCGGAAAAGTTCATTGTTGAGGGCTTAAGAGATTTGGAACTGTTTGGAGGTAAGTACAGTATGGCACTTAGCCATCATTTCAGGATATCTGCCATTATGTTCCTGCTGACTGCATCAGTTTATAGGCCTTAGCAGTTTGAAGAGCCATTGTAAACTATGTGCTTAGATTCATGAGGCTTCCTCTTTAATCCCGTGTTTCCCAGAAATCTGGAAATGAATCAAGCAGCCGTCCTTGGCCTGTCTTGGTTGTTAGAAAGCAAGTGCCAGGGTTAAAGGCCTATGCGCTTCTTATAAGTATTGTCCAGCTGAAACACATACTATTAAGTTAAAAATTTCAAAGTCCCTAAGGCAGGCCTGGTGGTAAAAACTTGTAATTCTGGACACTTTGGAGGCCGAAACAGCAGCATTCCAAGTTCAGGGCCAGCTCTAGGAACTTAGTGAGACCCTGTGTCGAACTGGAAAGGAAAAGGCCAGGAACACAGGTCAGTGTGTAAAGCTTTAGCAGGGTCCAGGCTCGAGTCCTTTCTCTCTCTTTCTCTCTCTCTCTCTCTCTCTCTCTCTCTCTCTCTCTCTCTCTCTCTCTCTCTCTCACACACACACACACACACACATACACACACACACATACACACACACACACACTCACACACACACACACACTCTCACACACACACACTCACACACACACACATACACACACACAACACACACACACACACACACTTTAAAAATAAAACATGCCAGGCAGTGGTGGCACGCACCTTTAATCGCAGCCTATGGGAAGCAGAGGCAGGCAGATTATTGAGTTCGAGGCCAGCCTGGTCTACAGAATGAGTTCCAGGACAGCCAGGGCTACACAGAGAAACCCTGTCTCAAAACAAACAAGCAAACAAAAAACCAAACCAAACCAACCAAACAAACAAACAAAAAAACCAACACTAGGTCAGGGCAAACATAAAAGTGATATAAAAGTTCTGGTTGTATTGATCCATAGAATTGACTCATGTTTTCGTAGAAGAAATCATGAGACTTAATAGAACTAAGGAAAAAAAATCTATTAGGGCAAAAATACTAATGCCCTATCATAAAACCTATTGACTCAGTAGATTGTGCTGTGAGGTTTACAGACAAGGACATCCCTGTTTGGTCTTTTCAAAGTAAGGCCTTTTGGAAGTGACGATCTTAGTTCAGGGCAAAGAAAAAGTTCTCTCTGTAGAAATAGTAGTAGTGTCTGGGCATGTTAGCACACACCTGTTTGTAATCCTAGCATTCGGGAGGTTGAGACAGAAGCAGCAAGAGTTTGAGGCCATCTTGGGCTACACAAGGGAATTCAAGGGCAGATGGGCTGTATAACAAGACTGTCTCTAAAAACCAAAAGATAATGATAATAACACAACAGTATAGTCCCAGTCTTTGTTTCAACTATCATGGTATTTTAGCAGAAACAGAGGAGTCCACAGCATCCACAAATAGCAAAGAAATTAGAAACTCAAAAGTATTAATTACTAGATAAGTTACTGTTAACTTATTTTCTTTAAATAATCTCGAAGAAATTTTAGAGTAGTGGTTTTATAGACTTAGAGTGTTATATTATAGGTACGAGCTCACCAAAAAAAAGATAGGATCTTTTTGTTTTAATTATAACAAAAATTATTACAGTATAAATTAATGGAACAAAAAATAAGTTCTGTTAGTAGTCTCTTCTCTTTCCATCACTAATGGGAATAAAATGCTTTAAACGCCATAGCTGATGAGATGGCTCAGTGCATAAAACGTTTGCCTGGTCTGAGTTCAGTGTCTGGAACCCATATAAAAGTGGAAAGAGAACCAATTCCACAGAGCTATCCTCTGACCTGTGTACATGGACCACAGCACATTTGCTCACACACTCTCAGCTAAGAATGAATTAGTCACAAATATTGCCGAGTATGTGACTGAAATGAATGGATTCTTTTATTCAGTTTCTGACTGTGGGGGTCTCTGGATACCTGGGTTTTTGTTATGGTTTAGTTTTCTTGTTTGTTTGTTTGTTAGTTTGTTTGAAATAGGGTCTCACTATATAGTCTTGACTACCTTCAAACTCAGAGATCCTTCTCCCTCTCCTGAGTTGCTGGCATTATAGGAACGTACCACCATGCCTGGCCACTGGCTTCTTTGACAACATCCTAGTCTCTGACCTGAGGCAGTAAAGAGCTTGTTCTCCATGTGGTCTATCTTAGTGTAGCCAGGATTACGCAGTCTTGCACGACTTGGAAATTGCCTTCTGTCAAGAAAATTGAGGAGTACTTCATGTAATCCCTCACTTGGCTTCTCCCCTTTGACTAAGTGCTGTAAGCAATTGCTCCTGTTTATCTCCAAGAAAACTGCTGTCTACTTCTTTGACAAAGCAAGGCTGAAGCACTCTCCTTTAGTCCTCTGTAGCTAAGTCATCGGCTGCTCTAATGTTTTGAATGAAAGGGCTTGGTGACTAAACTTTCCTTTCTGATTTGCTATAGTTTAAGGTAATTAGAATTGTGTGATTTAAGATGTTTGAAAATGTATAACTAGCCCTGTGCTTTATGGTGGAGACCTTTAATAACTGTTTCATGGGCGGGGTAGCTGAAACCCAGGGCCTGGCACATACCAGGCAGGCCCGTTCCCACTGTACTATATCTCCAGCCCATGTTAATGGAGTTATTTCTATTACTTTTGAAGATGGAAAAAAAATCAAGGGACATAGAAATTTGTGAGCAAAAGGTTCCTTAGTTGTCCTGTGATTTGTCTGTTTTCTATCCCAGCAGCTGATGCCCAAAGCCACTGCTGTACTTAAATTCAGAGTCCATTGCCTCTGACTGAGAATAGAGCTGGGAAACAGTCCCTTAGACACGTGCTGCTTTGCTGAAATGTGTGAGCCTTAAACCAACCCTCCTCCTGCCCCCCCCCACCCACACACTCCACAAAAGCAATCTAATCTCTACACTGCTCAGAAGTGGCCCACAGGGCTGGAGAGATGACTTAGTGGTTAAAAGCACTGACTGCACTTCCAGAGGTCCTGAGTTCAATTCCCAGCAACCACATGGTGGCTCATAGCCATCTATAATGGGATCTTCTGGTGTGCACTCATACACACAAAATAAATAAATCAAAAAAGAAAAAAGTGGCCCAGCATCTCTGTGATTTTAAAATGAATTTTGAAGCCTCATACAATGAGTCCTGACTGTAGTCTCAGTATTCTTGAGAGGCTGTAGCAGGGGGATTGCCACAAGCTCCAGGCCAGTTTGAGCTATATGCCAAGCTCAAAAAAAGGAACAAAGACCAATGAGAGGCTCAGTGGGTGAGGGCACTTGCTGCCAAGCCACATGGAAAGGGAGCATCCTTCCCACGGGCTGTCTCTTGTCTCCACACACACAAGTGCTAAAATTTTTAAAAGAAAATTTCAGAATAAATAAATCTGGGGACATGGTAGAGTAGTTAGTTGCCCAGCCTGAACAAGGTCCTAAAGAACAAGGGGAAGGGAAAAGGTGGGGTTTTGGTTCACAGAGCATAAGGCCCAGAAACCAGCATATTCAAAATAATGTACTATGCTGATGGTAAGTAAATGTGCTCAGGGCTGTACTGTGGAGTAGGTTGACGTTGATGTGCAAGTCTGTGAGGCTGCAGTGGTCCCCTGCAGGTCTGTGTATGTGTATAGTACTGTAATGACATACGTAGTTTCTATTACTAACTGTAGTTCTAAGTGTGAGACTGCAAGCGGCCTCACTGCGGGTCTGTGTATGTGCATAGTACTGTAATGACATACGTGGCTTCTATTATTAACTGTAGTTTTAAGTGTGATCGTAGCTGTCCTGAGTGTGGGTGTGTCTTCCGCTAACAACAAAATGCCAACAATGGATTTCTCTACCCCAGAGCAGCCTCCGGGTGACACTCGGAGAAAAGTAAGTGGCTTTCTGGGCTCTGGCTGTGGCTGCTGCATGGAGATGCCTGTGCTCTGCTGGCTCGTGTGCTATGCCTCTGCTCTTCTGTTCTCTCAGCTTGAATTGAAGTACAACATTAATTTTTTTTTCCTTATTTTACTTGTGATGCTTCAGGTTTCACCCTGGAAAGAGTTTATTGTGTATTTTAAAGAGCAGAAAAGTCTCATCTGGGGACTAAAGCCTCCTCCCCTCCCCCTCCACTCTCCTCACCCCTCCCTTGCACTTTAAGTTCATCAGTTTGAAATTTCAGTCTCAGTGGCACTTCCTCATCGGTAGACTATCAGCAGCAAGTTTCAGTCCCTACAGAAAACACAGATCTCTTTCTGGCTCATTAGGCAGGACCTCAGGTCTCCTACTATAAAAACAAAACCAAAATTCAAAAGTACAAAAGAGGCTAGGTATCCCACACCAGTCACCCTACCTCTCAAAACTGAGGGTGAGGTGGCAGCTCAGGAACTAGTGCATGATCGACATGCATAAGGCCCCGAGCCCCCCTCCATACAGGACAGAAGACAACAGACAGCCACAGCTAGGCCTGATGGCACATGGTTACAGTCCCATTACTTGTGAGGTTCAGATGAGAGAATGGCAAGTTCAAAACCAGTGTGAGCTACCTGCCTTAAAATGACAAACCTGAGCACCACGAGATGGCTCAGCTGGGAAAGGCCTAGGTTGTGGAAACCTGGGCACCAGACTGAGGAGCCAGCCTGAGTGATCCCTGGGACCCATTTAACGGTGGGAGGAGAGGGCTGACCCCACAGAGTTATCTCTGACCTCCACACACATACATTCCTGCTCATGTACACACAATTGGAAAAAACAAAAAATGTTAAACTCAACCCTTCTTCCTCTCCCAGACCCTTACAAAACAAGGATTTTTTTTTTTTTAAACTGGCACAAGCTGCAAGATTCTTGCTGTCTTCCCTCCACTTGTGCTTTATCTTCCCCAAGTAAATAGCACCATATGTGCACAGCTATTTTGGAAAACATGAGTCATTGGCTAGAGGGGGGGAGTGGGGGAGAGGGAGGGAGGATGAGCACACAGTGGCTGGGCCTAGTGGCACACGCCTGTGGTCCCAGCACTCAGGAGGCTGAGGCAGGAGGATTACCAGTTTGAAGCCAACTGGGGTTATTAAACATTGAGAGCCTGAGAGGTAGGGAAGGAGGATGGAACTGGGAGGCATAAGATAAGAACACTTGGCAGACCCCTTTCTGTGGGTTGTTTTGTAGGCAGCTCAAGGCCGAGTTGGGGATAATGATGCTCAGATTAGTTTTGACTGAGCTTACCCTGTCGGGAGCACCTGTCTGCTGTCAGACCCATGTATTTTCATTCAGGAAACAAAAGAAAAAAGAAAAAAAAGGAAGAAATAAAAAAATGCTACTTATATAATTTTCATATGTTCTTAGCTGCTGATGCTCTAGCAAAAACTGTCCTTGGTGAAATCTGTGGCCAGTTGAATGCATTCATTTGGTAGTGTTTCATAAATATTATATTGTCTTTGTATGCTTTTTTGGATTTTATTTTAAACGGTGCTACTGTTTTATGGTCATTTCTAGGTATCAATGGCTTTTTTTAAAAAATATTTTTAAAATGTGTCAAAAAAAATGCTTTTAATGTTACAGAGACCTAAAGAAGAAACGAACAGAATTGGTCTTTTCTTGAGCAATTTGAAATTCCAGATTACATTGGTATAACTATGCTGTGCTGTGTTTAAGGAGAATGAGCTAAAAATTCATCCCTTTGCTCTGAACATTGACTTTAGAAATCTGGACAGGTTTAATGAGCTGACCTTTAATTCAGTGACTCTGGGCTTACCGTAATCATAGCTGATTCTTCAGCCCTAGCTGACAAAACCAAAAATGCTTAGTTTAAAATATCACAAGAACAGCCCCAGAAGTCTCTGCTGCTTCCTGAGACTTCACAAGCTAGACCTCCATCAGCTGTTCTGCTCTCAGCATTATCTTCCAACTTCCCATAACACTCGACAGCATTTCCAGCCTAGACTCCAAAGTCCTTCACAATCTCCCACCAAAACATGGTTATGTCTGCCACAGCCGTCCCTAGACCCTGATACCACTTTCTTAGTTTGCTTTCTATGGCTGTGGCGAACACCATGACTGGAAGCAACATGGGAGGACAGGGTTTATTTAGCTTAGTATTCTGAGTCACAACAGTCCATCGAGGGAGTCAGGGCTGATGCCATGGAGGAATGCTGCTTATTGGCTTCCTCAGGCCTTTTGTTAGAGCACCGATGACGCATGGGTGGCACCACCCACAGTGGGCTGGGCTCTCCCTCCCACATCACTCACTAATCAGGAAAACGCTCTACAGGCATGTCTACCGGCAATCTAATGGAGGCATTTCCTCAGTTTAGGTTCTTCCAGATAACTCTAGCTGGGTCAAGTTGACAGAAAACTTATCAGGACACCCCATCTCTTATGTCAGTAGCAGACCAGACATTTCAGAAATCCTTCTGCATTTTAAATCTGTCTATGGAAACCAGTTCAGCTGCACAATTTATTTCAAGTCTCCGTTTAGAAATGAAGCTGTGCAGGTAATCTAAAGGGGAAGTGTCCTCAGCAGCTTCTGACATGACTGATCTTAAGTTACCCAAAGGACACTAAGTATTTCCGTGCTGTTTACAAACCCTTTCCCTGTCCCAGTGTCCTGGCTCTGACTGTAGACTAGGCAGGGGAGGCCTGCTTTGGGAATGTTTGTGGTGAGAAGGAAGGCAGGGTAGAGTCTGCAGCGGCCTCTTCGCCAGCTCATCTGCAGTCCCACATTTTTCAGTTCCAAAAAAAGTGCTTGCTAAAGGTTACACTTTCTGGTTGTTTTCTGTACAACTAGATTGGAAGAATTTGGCAAAGTTCCTAAGAAATTCATTGAGCCTTTCCCTGCCTGTGCTCTACAAGAAATGTCATAGTTGGAGCCTAGTGGGTAGTGTGTCTTGTATGCCTCCCTGACAAAAAGTGGGACACAGGTAATAAAGGGCCTTTCCAAAGAGAGTTGTTTAAAATATATAAAATTTTTTAAAGTGCATGTAGTAAGTATCTTACTCTGAGGACTCAATTGTTCTTCCTTATCTGTTTTTTTTTTTTCAAACTAGAGGAAGTTTAAGAAGTTTGGAAATCCAGAGAAAGCTTTAAACATGAAGCAGTTACCTCTCATGAGGCTGCATAGTGTTACTTCATTTCAAAACAAACAAAACAAAACAAAAACAAAGTAGTGCTTTCTTGCTGGAAGGTATCAGGCTCTGGGAAAGTGCTTCAGGACCAGTGTCCCCATCACTCTGAGCCCTCTTTCCAGAGGAATTGGCATTCACCGTACTCTCTGATTCTCCAGGGAAGGTTGTAGGCAGGAAACATCCCAAGTTCCTACTTTGCTTTTAGGATTTACGGATGTTTTAGGTTTGTCCAGTATTGTTCTATTACTACAGAAAATACAGCAGTGACCACGGTAGACATGGACTCTCCCATATTGTAGTGGGTTTGACAGGAAAGAGATTGCTCCATTTTAGCAGTGACTTGTGTAAAGAACATAAAGTGATAGGAGCCAACTCAGCCTTGCTGGGCGGGGTCATCTCTGAAGAAATTATACTGAGACCTAAATGATAAGACCATGATGAGAAAAGTGTGTGTGGCGGGGGGGGGGGGTTGTGTGTGTGTGTGTGTGTGTGTGTTATAACCAAAGGGGGCAGCCTCAGCTACATAGTGAGTTTGAGGCTAGCCTGGGCTGTATGACATCTTTTCAAAACAAAACAAAAACCAACAGCAACAAAAATTAATGGGGACAGAAGTTGTAGCCAAGTATGAGTGCTCCAGTTGAAGAACCCAGAGATTGCTCAAAGGTTAAACACACTTGCTGCTTATGGAGGGCCCAGGTTCAATTCCCAGCACCTATGTGATGACTCAAAACTTCAATTCCCAGGAATATGGCTCCCTGTTCTGGCCCTTACAGACATTTCACACACTTGGTGCACTTACATATATGCAGACAAAACACCCCTATACATTGTCTTAGTTTGCTTTCTATTGCTATGATAAATACCATGACCAAAAGCAATTTAGGGAGAAAATGTGGCACTTATTTCATCTTATTGCTTACAGTTTCATGGAGGGAAGTCAGGGCAGGACCCCGGATGCAGGGACCGAGAGAGCAGTGGTAACTGGCTTGTTCAGCCTGCTCAGTACCTGGGCTTGGTACTCCCATTGCAGTCATTACTCAAGAAAGTGCCCTAGACTTGCCTACAGTCCACCTGATGGAGCCATCTGTCTCACCTGGGAGTCACTCTTCCCAGATGACTCGAGCTTGTGTCAAGATGGACAGAAAACTAACCAGGACACAAAATAAAATAAGAAAATCCTAAGGGGGAAAAAGTTTTCTAGATGAGATGATTGACAGGTTCACTAAGGTTGAAGACACGCTTTGTGTGGGGAAAGAGACTGGTCAGGGAGATGAAGTCAGTGAGGTAGCTAGATCTCATGGCAGCCCGTGGCGGCGGGGTTTGGTAGGTAAAGGCACTGCTGTGCAAACCCCACAACCTGACTCAGTTCTCAGTTCTCCTGGTTAAAGGTAGGAGGAGAGAACTGACTCCACATAGATGATCTCTGTCCTCCAGAGCAATACGCCTGCAAACCTGCACATGCACACCACACACAGTAGTAAAAATGAAGCACACACACAAAGTCTTTGGGTTTTTTTTTGTTGGTGGTGTTTTTTTTTTTTTTTTTTTTGGTTTTTTGAGACAGGGTTTCTCTGTGTAGCCCTGGCTGTCCGGGAACTCACTCTGTAGACCAGGCTGGCCTATTTCTCAGAAATCTACCTGCTTCTGCCTCCCAAGTGCTGGGATTAAAAGTGTGTGCCACCACCGCCCGGCACACACAAAACCTTGTGGGCACTGTGAGTGTGACGTGAGTAGTGTCCTGGAAAGCAGTCTCATAGGCGTGCGCCACCACCGCCGGGCACACACAAAACCTTGTGGGCACTATGAGTGTGACGTGAGTAGTGTCCTGGAAAGCAGTCTCACTGTCTCGTTGTTGGTTGGTCATGTGGCCTGTGCCCCGGTGATTCTTTCCTCTGGTTGCCAGCTTAGTCAAACATGTTTACAGTAAGTGGTACAGCTTGTCATTGCATGGTGGGAGAAGAGCCCAATCCCATCACTGTTGGGGTGGAAGATTTATTTATTATTATACATAAGTGCACTGTAGCTGTCCTCTGACGCACCAGAAGAGGGCGTCAGATCTCAGTACGAGTGGTCCTGAGCCACCATGTGGTTGCTGGGATTTGAACTCAGGACCTTCGGAAGAGCAGTCGGTGCTCTTACCGCTGAGCCATCTCGCCAGCCCTGGGGTGGATAATTTGAGACATATTCCTCAAAGGAATAATATACAACAGGGAAAGTCAGTGAACTATACCTAAGTAGAATATTATGGCCAAGTCTTAGACTATAATGGATGGTTTAAGTTAGAATTATCTTTATTAATTGGCATCCATTTTGTTCAACTAGAGTCCTCTTAGTGTCCCTCTCAGGCTGCCTCCTCAGGGCTGGTACCAAGATGGAAGCCACTGAGCTTTTAGTTCACTCTTAAGTGATGAGGGAGGCAGATCCATTTTGCTTTTTTGTGGAGATAGGCATTATTAATTGTTGTAAACCAGATGGACTCAAAACATCAATCAGCAGGACACTTTCCCTGGCAGGGGCTTGGTTCTTATCTGTGTCACATAGCCATATTCTAATTTCTTAGCAAATTATTTGCCTCCTGGGCCCTCATTTTTGTTATTGAATGATAAAGCTAGTGTGATGGAGTACTCCTGTAATCTCAGTACTTAGAAGGCAGAGGCAGGAAGATTGTCATGTAGTCCAAGCAAGCCTGGGATACAAAATGAGTTCCAGGAGCCAGGGGTACTCACAGTGGTGCATGCTCTGCCCAGCACTCAGAAGTTCAAAGACAGGCAGATCTGTAAGTTCAAGGCCAGCCTGGTGTACAAAGACCTTGTCTCAAAAAGGATGATGTATCTGTTGTAGTTCTTCATCTAGTGTGGGGAAGGAGGGTCAGACCCAGTGTAAACAGGCTCTGAAGAGTATGTGGTATTTAAATGGTGCCAAGCACAGTGGTTTGGGGGCTTCTCTACAGAGTCACAGCCTTGATGATTATCCAGGCACTACCTTGTCAGGAGAGTCTCAGCTTTTACAGGCAATCCTGACTTTTGTGTGTTTACACTTAATTCTGAATCAAGGCCAGGTTTGTTTTATTTTGTTTGGCTTTTTGAGACATGGTCTCCCATAGCTGAAACTGGCTTGGAACTCCTGATCCTTCTGCTTCCTCCTCTTGAGTACTAGGATTACAGGGGGGCACCAGCACCCCTGGCTTGAAGCCAGGCTTAGAACTGTGGTGTACCACACCGGGGGTGGGGGGGGCTGGCCTCAGATTTCTCCATTGCTGTTAGACACACCTGAAGGAAAAAGGTTTGAAGATAGAAATCTTCTCCCCAAGTCATAGAAATGCATTTGGCCTTAAGGGGAAAGCAAACCTGGGAAAGGAGAGCTGTGGGTCCACATCCCAAATGGCTGGTGTCCAGTTTCATTCCCAGACTAAGCCAGCAGGAACCCAGGTGCTGAGCATGCCGACTCTCTGGGTCTGTAGCTCAGAGAGTCAGGTACTCTCCTGTTACTGGGGGAACTTAAGGAACAAGTAGCCTGGGTTCTTGGTTTACTAAAGGAATAGGGTTCCACCAGTAAAGTTCTTCTAGATCAATGGTTCTTTACCTTCCTAAGGCTGAAACCCTATAATACAGTTCTACACGTTGTGACTCCCAACCATAAAGTTATGTCATTGCTACTTCATAATTGTAATTTTGCTGCTGTTATGAATCATAATGTAAATATCTGATATGTGACTCCTGTAAAATGATTGACCCTCAAAAGGGTTGTGACCCACAGGTTAAGTGCTGTAGAGCAAGACTGCAGGTCTGACCTTTTCGAATCTTGCAGTTGGGCCTTTGACTGGGGTGGTCGTCCTTGTAGAACTCACAACTCTTGTTCTGCCAGGAGTGCTGACTGCACACCCATATGCTGCACTCCTCTTCAGGCAGGGCCAGCGGGGCTTCTTTGGCACTGTCAGGATTGCTGTGTGTTGTAGAGGCGAGGCTCCTTGTGCATCTGTGACTGCCTCTGCCCCACTCTCCACCTCTGTTTTTTCAGTTAACCTCTTTTTCTTTTTCTTTAGGCCAATGAGGCGAGCTCAGAGTCCATAGCATCCTTCTCCAAACCAGAGATCATGAGTAGCTTTCTGCCAGAGGGCGGGTGTTATGAGCTGCTCACCGTCATAGGTAATTCCCAGGGAGATGATTGCATTCCCACTACAGTTCCCCCAGCTATCTGGGAGGGTTCGTGGTAACAGTGGGCTTCTGTGGGTTTCTTGTGTCAAGTATGGGAAGAAGTCATTTCCAGAGGCCATAGTCTGCTACAGTGATTTGCTGAGAAGGACTGATGGACAAACCTAGAAATGTCAACTATGAAAGTGCCAGTAGTGGACTTTGTAACTAGACTTTTCTGCTGAAATGGAGTTCCTTTTTCTTTAGAGTAGATCTTTTTAGATCTTTGTGGCTGGTTTTGTGTAAGTCATTCCTCTTTTCTCTCAGGCAAAGGGTTTGAGGACTTGATGACAGTGAATTTAGCCAGGTACAAACCAACGGGAGAGTATGTGACAGTACGAAGGATCAACCTAGAAGCTTGTTCCAATGAGATGGTGACATTCTTGCAGGTAATGAAGCATGGGTGTGGGCCGTGGAGGGAGGCTCCTGGCTACATGGTCATCCCCCCAGGAGTCTCTGCAGGAGACTAGCGTAGACCGTGTGAGAGTCATGAGGCATCAGTGAAGAATCTTAGCGTTTGACAGTTGATGGGGCTCTGGTGCTGCTCGGCCCAGCTGTCCCCTCTTTAAATATTTCTCTTTGGTTTGTTCTGCATTATTCAGAGAGGCTAAGTAGCATGCTTGCCCACAAGCACAGCACAGCAGAAAGCAGCAGAGACAGACTCAGTCCCAGGAAGTCTTGGTCACAGCAGAGCCACCTGCTCTGCCACCAGTGGCCATTTTCTGGCCCTTAGCATCCTGTTTGCTGCAGGTACCTCTGACAAGCAAGGAGCCTCCCTCTTTTTAAACTGGTATAGGAACTGAGTGGGGGTGTGATTCCTCATGGTCCTGTGATACCAGTCTGTGTAGCATCCAGCGCAGCGTGGACTCAGAGTGTGCAGCTCCCACCCTTCCTTACCTGTAATGTTCTCCTCAAGTGATGCTCACCTGACCATGCTGCCCAACTTTTCTCTGTTCATCATCACTATATGGGGCTAGTACCAGAACCAGACATTTCTGTGTTGTTTATTTTTAGTTTCTTTTGAGATAGGGTCTCATATTCAGGCTGGTCTAGAACTCAGGTAGCTCAGGCTGGCCTCAAACTCGTCAGTCCTCCTGTCCCAGCTTTCTAATCCCTTGGTTCTCAACCTGTAGGTTTCAACCCCTTTGGAGTCATATCAGATATCTTGTTTATCATATATTTATATTATAATTAATAACAGCAAAATTACAGTTTTGGAATAGCAAAGAAATAATCTTACGGTTAGGGGTCACCACAGCATGAGGAGCTGTATCGAAGGGTTGCAGTGTTAGGAAGGTTGGGAACCACTGCTCTAAGCACTAGCATAACAGATACAGCTACCTGGCTCGTCTGAGGTTCCTTTCAACAACTACTAATCATCCTCCTCCTCCTCCTCCTCCTCCTCCTCCTCCTCCTTCCTCCTCTATTCCTCCTCTTCATCATCTTCCTCCTTTTCCTCCTCCTCCTCCTCCTTTTCCTCCTCCTCCTCCTCCTCCTCCTCCTCCTCCTCCTCCTCCTCCTCCTCCTTCTTCTTCTTCTTCTTTTTTTTAATAATTATTTACTGGGCTGGAGAGATGGCTCAGAAGTTAAGAGCACTGGCTGCTCTTCCAGAGGTCCTGAATTCAATTCCCAGCAACCACTTGGTGGCTCACAACATCTGTAATGGGATCTGATGCCTTCTTGTGGTGTGTCTGAAGAGAGCAATGTACTCATATACATAAAATTTGTGTGTGTGCATGCAGGGTGCTGGGAATTGAACTCGGGACCTCTGGAAGAGCAGTCAGTGCTTTTAACCGCTGAGTCATTTCTCCAGCCCCTGATTTTTTTTTTTTTTTTTTTT
>JADRCD010193369.1:36952-59753 GCA_019843815.1 Montemys delectorum
AGAACTCACTCTGTAGACCAGGCTGGCCTCAAACTCAGAAATCCGCCTGCCTCTGCCTCCTAAATGCTAGGATTAAAGGTGTGCGACACCACTGCCCAGCCATACTCTTGACTTAAAGAGGACTATACCTTGGCCTTTGGGATTTAATTAAGTGAATCACGCCCCATGTCTTCAGCTACTGTTTTATTTTTGCCATCTCTGAGGTGATTAACTTTCACTGTGTTGACAGCACTGTCCTAGCATGGTGAGGGGTTGTTTTTTAAGGCTCTTGGGTGTTGGTGGCTAGCAGGGCCACCACGAGGCCTAAGTGGGCAAATACGGTGGCTTTCCTCAAGCATGGTGGGCCTTCCTGCCCTGGAAGGATTCTGAGGAGAGCATCAGAAAGTACGAAGTTGCTACACTAACACCAGACTGCCATCTTCAAGCTGGACATATTCTTGACTGCAACTTCAGCTTTGCCATTGCTTTCAGGGGGAACTTCATGTCTCTAAACTCTTCAGCCATCCCAATATAGTGCCGTATCGAGCCACCTTCATCGCAGACAATGAGCTGTGGGTTGTTACATCGTTCATGGCGTATGGTGAGTGCGAAGACTCCCAGAGCTGTTGGTGGGTTCTGCGTTGTTGCTTTCTCCTGTTATTACTGATGTCCTTTTCAGGCTCTGCAAAGGATCTCATTGGCACACACTTCATGGATGGCATGAGTGAACTGGCGATTGCATACATCCTGCAGGGGGTGCTAAAGGCCTTAGACTACATCCATCACATGGGCTATGTGCACAGGTGTGTTCCAAGCCCCTTAACCCTTTACTAGTCAAGCTAGAGTTCATAATCAAGGATCTGGATTCTGAGCTCGCCACTTGGAGGACAGTCATTAGCTGTCCAGTGCTAAAGTCATCTGATCTTTATTGTGTAAGAGGAACATCTGCTGTGGACCACTGCCCCTCACCCCTGACCCTGCTTTACTCCGTGTGCTTCAGAGCAGGCCCATGGCTAGGGCAAAAACAATTTGTTTATTAGTTAACTCCTAGTAGGGAAGATAATGGAACTGGAGCCACTTTCCACTTTGTAGGTTCCAGGGATCAAACTGAGGTGGGTTAGGCTTGGCAGCAAGGACCTTTCCCTACTGAGCCATATTGCAAACCCCAAATTGCATACTTACGTAGAAGTCAACTGTGAGGGATAGCTTTTGGACCTGAGACACACAATAACTTTTAGTCATTTAAGAAGCATAGAGCAAGAAAATGATAAATTTGATTATATCAGGTTTAAAGATTTTTATTTCATAAATGACACTATAAATAAAGTAATGTACACCAGAGTGACAGATGTTAGCTTTTCTGAACACACACGAAGATCGTCAACACAAGGACAAGATGACAGAATGTCAGGACGGGAAGTTACTGCAGAGCAGGCCCCAGCAGTCATTGGCAGACACTCAGCTCTAGCCATCAGAGATCTCAGATGAAGATAAGATGTCACATTGTACACATAACTGGAGGTGGTTAGGAGCTGATGGGACATAGGCTCATCAGGTCTGGCTATGTGCCCAGTGGACCTGCATGTTGACATCTATGACATTTGCACTAAGTTGGAAGTATCTTGAATGTCTCTTCCTGGAGAATGGGTAAATGTTAGATCCCTGGATCAGAGATGCCAGTCAGAAGCAAGAATCGGACGTATACAGGTAGCAGCAAAGATGAGTCTTGCTCAGACTGAGAGGGGAGTTGCTTACCATAAAATGATTAGGTAAGCTTGCACTTGCCAAGAACAAAAGTGCAGATTAAAAGTATTAGTAGGAGCCAGGCTGGAGCATGCATGGAAGATCTCTGAGTTCAAGAGATCAAGGCCAGCCTAGTTGACATAGTGAGTTCCAGGCCATGCAAGGGCTACATAGAGAGATCCTGTTTTCAAAATCAAACAAACAGAAACCATTAGTCTTCCTGGCATGGTGGTGCATGCCTGTAAGAGAGGCAGAAGCATTAAGAGTTGGGGCCAGGAGGCTGGAGGGAATGGCTCAGCGGTTAAGAACACTGACTGCCCCTCCAGAGGTCCTGAGTTCAATTCCCAGCATATGGTGGCTCACAACCATCTGTAATGGGATCTGATACCATCTGAAGGCAGTGACAGTGTACTTATATACATAAAATAAATAAATCTTTAAAAAAAAAAAAAAAAGAGGTGGGGCCAGCCTAGATTATCTGAGTTCCAGGCTAGTTGGGGCCTGCCATTGGATATGGTCAACACACCAGGGGCCCACACTGTTAAAGAAAACTCTCTGCCCCAGCAGCCATCAACTTGTCAGTTAGGGGTGGAGGCTCTTGAGCCTCTGTCTCCTCCATGCTACAATGCTAACGGGCTTGGTTCTCTTTGGGTCTTCTGCAGGTACCCACAGTTTCTGTGAGGAAATCTGCTTTGGTTAGGTCCTTCTACTTCTACCTCTGATTCTTAGTCTTTCTATCCCTTCATTTGCCATGGTCCTTGAGCCTTGATGGGAGGAGAGTGATTCAAACATGCGATTTATGGCTGACCACTGACAGACACTTACAGCTGCATTTCAACCAGTTGTGAGTTTCTGCAGTGATCACCAGCCATGGCACAGACCTTCTGAAGAAGGCTGAGATATGCACTAATCTGTGGGTGTGAAGATACAGATTTAGGGGCTGGAGAGATGGCTCAGCAGTTAAGAGCACTGACTGCTCTTCCAGAGGTCCTGAGTTCAATTCCCAGCAGCCACATGGTGGCTCACAACCCTCTGTAATGGGGTCTAATGCCCTCTTCTGGAGTGTCTGAGGACAGTGACTATGCAGTGTACTTACAGACATAAAATAAATGAGTAATTCTTTAAAGAAAAAAAAAGTTTTATTTATTTATTTATTTTAAAGATACAGATTTAGAGGGCACTTTGACACTAGGGACATAGTAAGTTATAAAATATAATGATAATTAAATGCTAGTTAATCCCAGCACTCTGGGAGAGGCACAGGCAGGTGACTCTCTATAAGTTCAAGACCAGCCTGGTCTACAGAGGACTTCCAGGATAGTCAGAGTTACAGAAAAAGACCCTTTCTCAAAAACCCTGCACAAAGTAAATAAAAATAAAAATCTAACTACATAAATGGGGCCATGTTATTTTTTCATTTTCAAACATGTTTGAAAATGTTCATAAGTACATTTCATATTATGAGATGCAGTTGCATACATACCCATGGGAGAGAGCTAGCCATATCGACTATGTGAAGCTTGCACTTCTGTAGCATTGGGGCATGCTCATGATACTATCTTTACCTCCCCACAGGAGTGTCAAGGCCAGCCACATTCTGATCTCCACGGATGGGAAGGTCTACCTGTCTGGTTTACGCAGCAACCTTAGCATGATTAGCCATGGGCAGCGGCAGCGTGCAGTCCACGATTTCCCCAAATATAGTATCAAGGTCCTGCCTTGGCTCAGCCCAGAAGTCCTCCAGCAGGTCTGTGTCCTTGGACGCAAGGATCCCCTTGATTTCCCAGGGAAGCACAGGAATGTGCTGGGTTGGGGCTACTCCTGTTTCTGGTAAGAGGATTCCAGAAGGAAGAGTCCTTGTTGGCCAGGTGTGCCATAGCACACAGCATGAGCATTACCTGCCTGCTTCCATGTGTGAGGTCCCCAGCTGTACCTGACACCACTGTACCTCAGAGATACTGCCCAGCCTATGGGTGGAGAACATTCTGGAAATACGTGGTGCTTTAGATCCCTGTGCTGAGCAGGCACATCCATCTCAGTGTGCCTGCTTATTTCATAGCAGTGCCAAACCTTGGCTTTCCGCACACAGCAGTTAGGTGACGAACACGGTCTGCGTATAGTCCTGACTGTGGGATGCAGTCTTTGTTTTTTGTTCCTTCCTATTTAAGAAAGACCAAGGCTGCAAATGGAGTCATCTGTGGCTTTTTCTTCTGACTTAGAATCTTCAGGGTTATGATGCCAAGTCTGATATCTACAGTGTGGGAATCACAGCATGTGAACTAGCCAATGGCCATGTCCCTTTCAAAGATATGCCTGCCACTCAGGTAAGCCTGCAGTCCAGATTCGCTTCCTTCTCCCCTGCTGCTCCCTGCCACATTGGGACACTGACATGAACGAAAGACACTCTTTTTTCTTCAAGTTTTCCACCCTTGGTGGAGGGCGCTTGTGCAATTCTTTGTTCCCTTCTCTGGTGATAAATGTTGTGGTCAGGAGCCCAGCCCAGGGGTGGGGCAAGTAGGGCAACAGTGCAGAGAGGCCACGTAACAGATACCACATGGCCATGCAAACTGGGTAAACCACACAAACCAACTTTGTTATGCTTTGTTTGTGAAATAGCCTCTTTGTGTGGTTCAGGCTAGTATCAAGCAGTTCTTCTACCTCAGCTTCCAAGGTTTGTGACTATAGGCATGTTCCACCATGACTAGCTAAGCAACCCTAGTCTTTCTAAGTGGATACAAATTCTCAGGCATCTCTGAGTTTTATGCCACCATATTCTAGCACAGATTTTTAGAACCTGCATTCTCTAAGTTCAGTAAAAACTCATGCTCCTGCACCTGCCTACCTTTTGACTACAATTTAGGCGAGGGGTGTAGTCTGCTCTTGTTGGACAGATAGATCCAGAGAAACTTATTTAGGCCCCATCATATCAGGAAATGAAGTTGGGATTGTTTGGGAAAATGTTTCCTGGGTCTCAGGTACCTGGAGCAAAATCTAGATCCAGAGAGGAAGCAAGAAACTGAGCAGGACCCTCCCCCCTTCAGGCTCACAGACTGGCCCCCTCAGGCTCACACCTTGGGTCACAGGTTATAGCTAGAGAATAGCTGAATACTACCTGGAGTAAGGACCAAGAAAACTTCTAGGGCAGGATAACACTTGGTCTAAGACTTTTTTTTTTCCTTAAAGATTTATTTATTTATTTTATGTATATGAGTACTAATTGTAGCTGTACAGAAAGTTGTGAGCCTTCATCTGGTTGCTTGCTCTGGTAGACCCCGAGTCCGTAGTCCCTGCTCACTCTGGCCCAAAGACCCATTTATTATCATAAATGAGTACACTGTAGCTGTCTTCAGACACACCAGAAGACGGCGTCAGATCTCATTACAGGTGGTTGTAAGCCACCATGTGGTTGCTGGGGTTTGACTCATGACCTTTGGAAGAGTAGTCGGTGAACCATCTCACCAACCCGGTCTAAGACTTTTTCCTTTTTTCTTCCTTCTCCCCATCCCCCCAACCCCCAGACTGGGTTTCTTTGTGTAGCCCTGGCTGTCCTGGAACTCAACTTTGTAGACCAGGCTGGCCTCAAACTCAGAAATCCGCCTGCTTCTGCCTCCTAAGTGCTGGGATTAAAGGTGTGCGCTACCAATGCCCGGTGGTCTAAGACTTTTTTTAAAAAAAAAAATCATGTGTGCGTGTATTCTTGCGTGTGTGTATACAAGTGCATACACATGCACTTCATATGCAGTTGCCTAAAGAAGTGGGAAGAGGGCACCAGACTCCTGGAACTGGAGTCATAGAAAATTGTAAGCCTCTTGACATGGTTGCTAGGAACCAAACTCGAGTCAGAATTCTGTAAGAGCAGCAAGCTTCCTTAACCACTGAGCTATCTCTCTAGCCCCTGGTCTAGCCTTAAAAGTTAGTAGCCATTGACCATGTGAAGAATGGGAACAGAAGCTTATTCTTGGACTTATTCTTATACTTGGAAGTGTAGCTCAGTGGTAGAATGCTTGCCTAGGATGTGCAGAGTCTGGAGTTCAGTTTTCAGCAGTGCACGAGTATGCACAAGCACACACACAAACACACACACACACACACACACACACACACACACCACACACACACCCCCCATCCCTAGACTCAGAACTAACAAAGAACTAGATGTGAGTTGTGAGATGGCTTGGGTCTAGGCACTCCAGGGGCTGCTGGGTGCCGATGCTGGAGAAGGAAGCAGGACATCCCATGTGTGTTCCCTAGGGTGTTTGCTTCATGACCCAGTGAATAGAGAAGTGCTGAAGATAGAAGTGTGGGGGGAATATCAGATTATCTGACCATCCATCTATCTGAAAGGTGGTTCAAATCTATCAATTCTAGTTCTTAGCTTAACTTAGCTGGTAGAATAATTAGGTTGTGGAGCCTAGGTATAAGAAAAAAATTGAGAAACAGGACATGCTCAGAAAGGAGTTAGATGGTTAGTTAATGGACCTAGTTAGTGTGAGCCTAGGTAGTGTGGCCCTCATTAGTGTGGCCCTCATTAGATTGAGCCTAGTTAGTGTAAACCTAGCTAGTATGAACAGTAGGTTCATATCCGGAAGCAACATTGTCTAGTAAAACTTTCTGTCTGCCCTGTACTGTCCACAATGAGGGAGCCACTAGCTACTGTTATGTTGATCACTTAAACTGTGGCCACTGAGACATAGGAGGGATTGAATTTTAAGGCTAATGTAAATATAGTCACATGTGGTTAGAGGCTTCCACTTTAGCACAGTCCTAGAGACATTTCCAAGTTCTGTTTGGATTGTTCAGCAGTATAAAGATAGCTATCTTCAAGGTGTGGCTTGCATTCATGTGTCAAGTTTGAAAGCTTTGAACCAGCCTCCAGAGCAGGCCTGGCCCTGGTGCAGCATGCCCCTCAACCAGGGTGCAGATGCTCCACTGTGGGCTCCACTGGACCCACCTGCCCTGGCAGAGCAGAGCGGGCTGCACTGACTGTGCCACTCTGCCTCTGCTCTAGCGAGAGGCTCCAGTTACAGCAGTTCTGTGCCTTGCAAAGGGAGGAAGGACAGTGGGCCCTTCAGTCCAGCCCTGGTGAAGGCCTTCACTGCCAGCCAATGGCCAGTGTTCCTTTGCAAAAGCCAGATTTATATGATGTCGTAGGGTTTTTACTACTGTGGTGAAACACCATGACCACAAGTAAGTTGGGGAAGAAAAAGTTTATTTGGCTTATACTTGTAGGAAACAGCACACTGAGAGAAGGCAGGGTAGGAACTTGGAAGCGTGGCCACGGAGAGGTACTGCTTAATGACTAGCTTGCTCCTCAGGACTTCCTCAGCCTGTTTTACTATAGAACCCAGGACCACTAGGCCTGGTCCACAATGGGCTGGGCCCTCCCCTCCCCTATCAGTCACTAACTGAGAAGCTGCTCTGTAGGCCCGCCTATGGCCCGTTCGTGTGGAGGCCTTTTCCCACGGGGCTCCCTCTTCTCAGATGACTCTGCTTTTTGTCAAATGTACATAACCCTCGCCAGCACATTCGACATCTGTCTTCTCTTCCAGGGATCCCATTTGTGAGGAGACTCTTGGCCTTCCTGGGCTTCTCAGCCCAGACTCATCTCTCTTCCCTAGATGCTGCTAGAGAAACTTAATGGCACAGTGCCGTGCCTGCTGGACACCAGCACCATCCCCGCTGAGGAGCTGACCATGAGTCCCTCCCGCTCCATTGCCAACCCCGGCCTGAATGACAGCCTGGCCGCTGGTAGCCTCCGGACTTCCAATGGCAACTCGCCTTCCCACCCCTACCAACGAACCTTCTCACCTCACTTCCACAACTTTGTAGAGCAGTGCCTTCAGCGCAACCCTGACGCAAGGTATCCTGCAGGCCATCGGGGGCAGAGGGAGCTTAGGAGCTGCAGCCAGTATTCCAGAGGCTGTGACTCTTACGTGGATATCTGGCAACCCAGCAAGAAAAATTGGCTTCCTGTTAAGAAACTAGCAAGGGTGGCTTTGGCCATTCGTTACTGGGAGAGCCAAGTGAACTAAGAGAGGGTCTCTGAGGAGAGGCAAGTGAACTAGGAGGGGGTCTCTGAGGAGAGCCGAGTGAACTAGGAGGGGATGTTTGAGGAGAGGCTTAGTGTCTGGGTTTGGACACTGAGCCCAGGGGTCATATGGGTCTCTTCCACTTTCTCTCCAGGCCAAATGCCAGCACCCTCCTGAACCACTCCTTCTTCAAGCAGGTAAGGTAGCTCCCTGGCTCCCTGCTGCTGTGCCCTGTGACTCCAGTCACTGAAACCCTTAGGTGCAGTTAGGTTTGTTTGAACTAGTGGGACGACCGTGCTTCTGAGGCTCTGAGAGGTACTCGCTCCCTTTCCTAGCTCCAGAACAGCACAGGGCAGGACCTATGGCCTGCTAACTGAAGGTCCTAT
This sequence comes from Montemys delectorum, assembly GCA_019843815.1. Taxonomy (NCBI): domain Eukaryota; kingdom Metazoa; phylum Chordata; class Mammalia; order Rodentia; family Muridae; genus Montemys; species Montemys delectorum. The sequence goes on from JADRCD010193369.1 coordinate 45,090, forward strand.
GGTGTCTTGGGACCTGAATTATAGGGTCCATATCCAACTTGTCTCTGCCTCAGATCAAGCCACGTGCTTCGGAGGCCTTGCCTGAGTTGCTCCGCCCAGTCACTCCCATCACCAACTTCGAGGGCAGCCAGTCTCAGGATCACAGTGGAATCTTCGGCCTGGTGACAAACCTGGAAGACCTGGAGGTGGATGACTGGGAGTTCTGAGTCTCTACAACCTGCATCCTCCAGCTGGGGTGGGGTGTGAGCCCGGGGCCTTCTCGAGGACCAGCATCTGCCTCTAGCTGCAGATTGGGTTCAAAGGACATTCTGCCTGCAGAGCTGGCTGCTGGCTACTTGAAAGGACATTCTAGAAGGAACTTCACTGTTTTTGTGGCTTTTGAGACCCAGGGAATCCCAGTCACCAGGGACTTGGCCAAAAAGCTGACATCCTGTTGTATGAGCTCAGGGGACCTCCTTAGAAGGAAGAAGTGCTGCATGGGCCCCGAGGCTCAAGGCCAAGCCCAGAGTACCTCTTGACCTCCGGAACCTTCCCATCCTCTTCCCAGAACTTGCTCTCAGCTAGCCTATTCCCTCATTCCTCAGCTCTCAGATCCTGTAGGGCTGAAAGGGGACAAGTCCTAAGCAGTCTGCCCTGCCTGGCCCTCAGGCATCTCCCCAATTACCGAGCACCAGGTCAGTTAAGGCTGGGACTGGCCATCCTCATCTCCACCTCTCATGGGCCCTGACACCTGAAACCATCTTAGCTCATTTATTACTCTCCTTTCTCAAGAATCCATCTTGATGCCTCCTGCCAGCTGCTGCCTTGGTGCCTCCTCCAAGGGCCATACATGTCTTGCCTCATCTGAGGGCTTAAGAGTCTGTATGTTGTTGTATTAGTTTCATTGTCAGAACAAATTAAAGTTTTCAGAGTATGTTGGGAATGGCACCAGTATTTCCATGTGTGCAGAGCCTGTATGCTGGCTTCTAGGATTGCCAGGCTGGCTCGCTGCAGGTCACTGGTTCTCCAGAGTGGGCTAAGTGGGTGTGCAGCCAGCCCAGCAGTGATTTCTTTCATAAGCATACATACCACTTTCTTAGAAAACTGGTCTTAGAAGAAACAGCCATGATCTCTTAATTCCCTAGAGTTTGAGTATTAAATTTTGCCTTGGCAAAATTATCTAGAAAGGGTACCAGTGCCTGCAACTAGCCAAGCCCACCTCTGGGCAGCAAAGGGTGGAAGACTTCGCCTTATAACCTGATGTTCGTCTCCTTATGGTTGGTACTAATACTAGCAAGTGTAACCCAAGAACCCGTTGTCCTGGCTGGCAGCCAGAGACTAGGCAAGGGGACCTGTTCTAACCTTGTTTGTGTGCATGCCCATATGTACAGCCCCAACTCAGTGTTTCCCACCTTGCCAGTCCTCTGGCTGAGGCCCTCCCTTACCTCCTCTGGCTGAGGTCCTGTACTCCTTTTTCTGAGGATTCTCAGACCATCAAATGCTCCCCTAAGGAAACTTTACATTTTCTTAGGATGTTTTACAGTTGAGGCTGGGCGTCCAGCTTGGTTGGCAGAGTGCTCACACAGCATACGCGAGGCACCATGTTTTGATCACCAGCTCCTCAGCACTTTATACACTGGGCATGGAGCTAGACATTATAAACCTAGCACTTGGGGGTGGGGATGGCGGATAGGCATTGAACATCACCCTTAGTCACAGAGCTGGATTGATGCCAGCCTGGGCTAGAGACCTTGTCTAACAACTACAGAACATTTAAACAAACTTAAAAAAAAAAAAAATTCCTACTGGAGGTAGGCTAGGGGACCTGAAATGGCATGTGTACAAAGGCTCATGTGACACTCCAGCGCTGCTTCTAGCCCCTGCCCAACTTGTTTTGTTTTCAGATATTTAACTTTTTTTGTTTGTTTTTGTGGTTTTTTGTTTGTTTGTTTTTTTGAGACAGGGTTTCTCTGTATAGCCTTGGCTGTCCTGGAACTCACTCTGTAGACCAGGCTGGCCTCGAATTCAGAAATTCGACTGCCTCTGCCTCCCAAATGGTGGGATTAAAGGCGTGCGCCACCACCGCCCGGCCAGATATTTAACTTTTAAAGTTTTTTTTCTTTTTTTTTTTTTTGATGTGTGCACGAGGTATGACTTTTGTAGCCCAGGGTGGCCTCAAACGCAAAACGCTGGCGTGGGCCCACAGTTAGCTGCTTTCCATCCTTCCGCACTATCTTTCTCCTAGTTAACTGCTGACTGTGGTAGCTCCCTCCAGCTCTGCCCACAGATGGTCCCAGCAGGGCGGGCTGCCAGTCAGTGCCTTGGAGCAGCCTCCTGAGTCCCTAAGGGCTTCACCTTTCTTGTACCAAACAGCTCTCTTGGAGAATCTGATGATAGGTGTGGACAATTCTCCCCAGGAAGAGTCACCCCTAGTTGTGGAGGAACACCCATTACTAAGTCCTCAGTGCAGTGCGGGCTGAGGGAGAAAAGTGAAGCTCAGCGTGGGTGCATTAGCACCACAGAGGGGGGCGGGTGGGGATGGGTGATATAGCCTGCCCCCTCCCTCGTCCCCTGGCAGGCAGGAGGCGGAAAGTTGTTCTGTTCCCTGACACGCGTGGGCCTGCGCTAGAGCCACCAGTTCTATTCCTGTTACAGGGGTGTGGAAATATGTCACCGAGGACAGTGTGCTTCGTGAAACAGTCTCCAGCTGGGCTTCGAGCAAAGCCTCCAGCAGAGATCTGTGCCCTAGATGCTGCTGCCTAGACTAGAGCCCTTCCAGTGCTGTCCTCAAGCCTGCAGTGCAGTGGGCTGGGCTGGAGCAAGAGCTGCTCTTGCCGCACTTTGTTCTCTAAACAACTCCAGTCTAAATGGCTCTGTACTTCCTTCGGTGGAACAAGGTGTGCTTGATGCAAGGAAGCGGGTCCTTTCAGTTAAGGGCTTGACCTGGGCCATGGCAAGGCCAGAGGTTACTAATCCCACAAAATACGGTCACAGAAACCATTTAGGATGCCGAACATAAGGGGGTTGGTGATTTCGGGAACCACACGGCTGCAGGATAGCGGACCTGTCCTACCCCTTCATATCGTGGCATCGGCTCACCGCCGGCTCCCTTGGCCTATCATCGGGGTATATGGAGGGACTACGAGCCGCCTCCATCTTCCTCTGTAGGACTCTGGCTGCCAGCGAACCAGCCTCCTGAGTCCCCATAGTGGGGTAACTCAAGCTACTGGGCCTTAAGAGCGCAAGAAAGGGGCGGAGCTAATAGGACACAATGGTAAACCGAGGCAGCAAAAGCCCAGACCATTTCTGAAGGTCTGCGCCGGAAGAGCCTTGTGTGACGACCGTAAACTGAACTCATCTCCTCCTGAGATATGCGATTCGGTCCCCGCCGTCATCCCTTCTGCACGAGCGGCGAGGAGGTCGGCTCCGGGAGGCAGAAGAGCGCGAGCTGTGAAAGCGGTGTGGGGGCAGACAAAGGCGGGGGGCGGACGGGGGTGGGGTGGGGACTTCGAGCAAGGGAAAGACAAAGCGCAGAGGGGGGTCGGCGGCGGCTTCTCCCGGAGGCGGCCCCGGGCGCGCGGAGCCAATGGGCGGGCGCGGGGCGGGGGCCGGCGGGGGCGGCGCCGCGGTGAGGCGGCGGCTGCCGCTCGGGGACCACTGGCAGCGGCGGCAGCTCGCGCCCGCGCCACTCGCACCCGAGGCGGTCCCCCAGCGACCGACCCCCGCCCCGCGGCGCAGGCCGGGCCCGGTGAGACCCACGGCGGCCGGGGGGGAGGGGCGCGGAGCGTTGCGGGGCCCACGCCGCCTGGCGGTTCGCGCGTTGCGCTCGCCGGGATCCCGAGGCTCGCGTCGGTCCCGCAGGGCCGGCCCGTGGTGGGGTTGGGGTTCGGGGTCCCGAAGAGCGGGCGCGGGAGGCGGCGCAGCCTGGCCAGGCAGGAGGTCGGGCCCAGCACTGTCCAGGGGCTGGACGTCTAAGCCCGGTGCGGGGGGTGGGGGGGGGGGGGGGGGAGCGCAGATCTGGCGGTACCCGGCCCAGACCTCTGCTGACCTCCCTTCACCCCAGGCGGGGTCTCTGCCCGTGGGAAGCACAGGCAGAGAGACCATGAAGCCCCTGCCTCCGGCCACTCTCGCTAACTTTGTCTTGTCCCCACATATGTTTCCACTCAGGGACCCCCTAACCCTTGGGGGCTGAATGAGGGGCGGGCAAGCTGTTGGGGGTGGGTGTGGGGCGGAAGTGGCAAGACCCAGAGCAACAGGAAATGACTTAGGGAAAGTCCCAACCGCAGCCCCCCAACCCCCTGCCTAAAAACACCCCAGCCTGCAGGGTGGGGGAGGGCTCATGGGGCCCCACTGACTGACTTCCCCTTGCAGAACCCTCTTGGCTCGGCGTCTCCTCCAGGGCCGCCAGACACCTCTGAAGAGCCATGTTCCAAGCTGCCGGAGCCGCCCAGGCCACCCCGTCTCATGTAGGTGACCAGTCAGGTGGGGAGGGGTAAAGGGGACAGGAGCAGCTTGTTTGCTGGGCCACCGGAGAGCTGACCCCTCTGACTGCTCCTCTTCTTCAGGAAGCCAAAGGCAGCAGTGGCAGCAGCACTGTGCAGCGGTCTAAGGTAGGGTCTCGAGGGTGGGTGCGGGTGGAGGGAAAAGGGTCCCTGCTGATCCGGCTCCTTGCTGAGTGTACTGTGCTCCCACTCCACAGTCCTTTAGCTTGCGGGCTCAGGTGAAGGAGACATGTTCGGCCTGCCAGAAGACTGTGTACCCTATGGAGCGGCTGGTGGCAGACAAGCTCATTTTCCACAACTCTTGTTTCTGTTGCAAACACTGCCACACCAAACTCAGGTGCGCTCCTGCTCTGCTCTGGCCAGCCCACTTACTTGCCCACCCTACCTTGCCTTCCCACCTTGACCCAGACTGACCCAGGTTCTCTGCTTCCACAGCCTGGGCAGTTACGCTGCAATGCACGGTGAATTTTACTGCAGACCTCACTTTCAGCAGCTGTTTAAGAGCAAAGGCAACTACGATGAGGGGTTTGGTCGGAAACAGCACAAGGAGCTCTGGGCCCACAAGGAGGTGGACTCAGGCACCAAGACAGCCTGAGTCCCCCTTAACATCCATTCCCCCCCAGCACATGGCCTCCAGCTGGGCAGAGGGAAGGAGGCTAACCTGGGCTTGGTGGGGCGGGATGGGAAAGGATGAGGCTCCCTCAGACAGGTTTCAGGCATAAGGCTCTGCTCCAGGATTCCTTACTTTTCCCACAGGAGGTTGACGTTGGGAACCAGAATTGGAAACGTCACCATGCTGTTTCCCTTAGCCCACCTCACCTCACCCCGTGGCTCCCTGGGAGGCCCACAAGCCCAGCTTCCTACTTAGGTGCCTTTTCTCCAGCAAGGAGTCAGCATGCCCTCCTCAGGGTCCCAAGCTCCCTCACTGCCACCTGGGCCTTGTGTACCCCCTTGTCTCCCCATCTACCTCTGCCCCTTAGCCTGGTTAGGAGCCACAGAGACTGGAAGAGGGAGAGTGCCATCTGCTGGGCCTCATAGATGCCACCTCGCTGGTGGGGGAGGGGAGGGCTGGGGAAGAGGCAAGCCAGCCTGCAGCCTTCAGGGTCTGGGGCGGGGGCCTTGCACCACAAAGCTCTTGCTAGAGCCTCAGCTGACAGGGTCAGCAACAGCTATGTTCCCCCTCTGTTGTGCTGTTCTGACTTGTGATCAACCCTGTTTTAAAAATGTTTAAACAGATCTTGACTCTCTATTATGTGGCCTGATGAGGGGCTTTGTGGCAGGTGTGCAGCAGACTCGTCACAGGGAGGGGAGTAGGGGATAGCCCATAATACTCCTGGCCTTGAAGGGGCTGGGGGATGGTTGTCAGAGAAGTATTACTTTAAAAAAACTGATCTTTGTCACATTGGGGTGTTGTCAAACCTGAAATCCCACTGTGTACTCTCTTCCCAGAGAAGTCAGGCACACTGACTCGCAACCATACAACTCTTTTTGGTTTCTGAGACAGGGTCTCACTGTACCTCTGATTGGCCTAGTACTCAGAGTTCCACCTGCCTCTGCTTCCAAAGTGCTGGGATTAAAGGCGTGTGTCATCCATGCCTGGCCTCAGTTCTTCAGAGGTTAATTTACTGCACTTGAGTAGAGTGGAGTGCAAAACAGAACCTTTCTGATTTGGCTGAGACCTTGTTTGTCTGCCTTTCTGCTAGCTGGCTCCAGCTGTCCAGTTTCCTCCTAGCCCTTTGGCCTAGAAATTTGCAAGGAATGGTAGGAATCCATAGACTGTCAAGTGCTGCCATGTCCAGTGTCCTCCACATTTTCTCTCCCATTACTGTCATCTTCCTGGAGCCTCTTGTATGAAGTGGGATGTCACAGCTACTGTGCCAGGACCTCCAGGGGCCAACTTTGTGCCTCTGAGAGGATGCACACTGAGGGATAACAGCTCACAGCAGAGGAATAGGGCAAGTGTGAAGATGCTCCCTCAGTGAGGTCTGAGTTGTCCTGCCCCAGGCCCTATTGTCCTGACTTCTGCACACTGCCTATGGGACAGATGAATTGGTGAGCAAGAGGTCAAAGACTGCTAGGCAGCCCAGCCTCTGGTCTTGCTGATGGGTGAATCACTGTGGGCTGTTCCTTCAGGTGGGCATTTGGGAAGCATAGCCTTGGATTTATGGGGACAAAGATGGTCTCTTGCTCCAGTAAAGAAACAGTGGTGGCACACGCTTTTAATCCCAGCACTCGGGAGGCAGAGGGAGGTGGATCTCTGCATTCAAGACCAGCCTGGTTTACAGACTGAGTTCCAGGACAGCAGAGCTACATAGTGAGACCTTGCCTCTGACTGATGTTCTGTAAGAATGGTTCCAAGGGAAGCCTCCCGGCCAGGAAGACTACAAAATGTGATGAATGGTCCTAGGAATCCAGCCACTGATATATTCAGGTCAGATGGACGACCAGTGCTGTCCCAGAGAAGCACTGGCATAGATAGGAGGGAAGGAAAGAGGGGCCACCTGGTTTAGCAATCATGCTTAGCCAAGTCATCACAGGTTGCTTTTGGCAGCTATTTCAAGTTCTACTTACAAGGCCTAAATTCGGTGTTAGGCATTGTATGTACCCAACCCATCCCTGTAAAACTTCCCACCACCACTTTCAACCAAAAGCATGGTCACAGGACCCTTCTGATATAAATGATCCCTTTTATTGTAAGTAATGCACTGGCCTGGCTTTGCACTGCAAGCCCTCAGTCAAGATATAGTCAAATAACTATGGCTGCAGGTTCTTCTGCACAATCCACAATTCAGACACAGACACAGAGCTGGGTACGTGGGAGGGCAGGAGGGTGGCAGCATGCAGCTGACCCAGGCCTGGCCCTACCATCTGGGGTTGATGAAGGCAGGTAAACCCCATGGAATGAAGAACAAATGGTGGCACAGCATCTTGCACAGCAGACCAAACGGCTGCTGTCCTTCATAATCTTTGGGCCCAGGCCATCCTAGAGGCCCACAACTTCTCATTTGGATTTGTTAATAAGAAAAAATAAATTACTAGCTTGGTCCTGAGGATGCTGAACCAGCATGTCCACAGTTTTTGGCACAAAAAAAGGGGTCTTTTTTCCCCCCCTTTGGAGTGCAGGATTTGTTGGCTTACTTTTAAGTTCATTTTAGAAACATTCCCTATGAGGTAATAAGCTCCCCCCAGGGGGGAGAAGCTCTGCGAGAGCCTGAACCTGTGATAAGCAGAGTTGTCTCATCTAACATCTTGTCAGCCCACCAAGCTCTATCTCCTCTGGGTTTGGGGTGTGGATAGGGATAGGCTAAGGGGTGCTATACAGCCATCAGGATGGGGTCATGGAGAGGCCCAGCTGCCTTTTGGCAGCTTTGGTCTGAAAGAGGGGCCAGTCCCTACTTTGGGCAAGGGCTGAGGTGGAAGCAGGACTTTGCTCACTGGCTTCAGAGAGTGGCCTGACAGACCCCCAAGGGAAAGGAAATAAAACAGAGGGGTCCAGGCCCAATTGGCACCGTGCAACACATATATCTGCAAAACCAGCTGCTTTCAATTTCTGTTCTCTCTTCAGGAGTCCATCACCGGTAACAGTCTAGAATTGATATATATAAAAACCATCAAATATGGATCTGAGATATAAATTAACAAGTACAAGGCCTCACATTACATGATGTGAAAAGGCTAAAAACAGCGATAGAAACTACATTCATAAAAGTGCATCGTCAACATACAACGAAGGCTTTGGCTTGTTCTGTGCCCACGGGGAAGTGGGCATGGCTGGCAAAGAGCTGCCTGGCACTAATCCCCAGCTCCCTGGAGATGCCCATCCCTGGGCACTGGCTTTTTTTTTTTTTTCTTCTTTCCTTTAATGATAACTCCCAAGAAATTTGGGGGTTGGGAGAGAGGAGCTCTAGCAATAGGCACATTTGGAGGGGAAGAAAGGGGCTGGAGGAAAGGACCAGCACCCAGGCTGAGGTAAATAAGGCCAACTCTAAGCTGCTTGGAGATAACTCTTTCCCTAACCCCTGCTGGCATCCTCTCTTGTGGGAGGAACCAGAAGGGTCTGAGGCTGATGACAAGTGGACAGGGCCGGCTGAGGAACACAGCTGGTGGTTTTAGACACGGTTGTGGCAGCAATAGGACTTTCTGCCCCCATGGAGTGGGCTCAGACCTGACAGGTTTGAGATACAGACAGCCTGAGACAACCCCCTGCACTTTGCTGAGTTGCCCAGAGCCAGGTGCCCTGACTTGTATTGTCTAAGTTCTCTGCTCCAGTGAGGGAACAGAGGGCGGGCCAGGGGTGGAAGCCATCAGCTCTGCCATTCAGTCCAAGGCCTAACTAAGGCCACATGGGTCTCCAGAGCTCAGAGGGCAAGGTCTCCAGTTTAAAAACTGGGAACAGCATAAGAGTGACTCCAACTTGTAAAAGAGACAATTGCATTGACAAGACTGGGTCTCCCCAGTTTCTGGAGGCAGCTCCATTTCTCAGGCCCTGCTTATTGGGGTAGCTCCTCCTTCCCAGAATAAGGCAGCATAACATTTGCTTCATTCATCTTTGGTAAGACAGGACTGACAGCGCACACCTGGAAGCTCTTAGTGGGGCAGCCCAAACCTCTACCTTCTGTTGGCTGGGGGATTCTGGGCTTTACCTCAGGCTTGCATGGGCTCATGAAGCCCAGAGATATGCTGGTAGTCTCCAAACATTGGGAGAGAAACAAAATAACACTCTGAATGAAGTAACACTATTCATACCCTTGAGGACGTCCTGTGCCCCAGTCCCTCTTGGCTTCAGTGCTGTCTGCAGTGTTAGGACACATCTGAGGGCAGGCAGGACTCATGGCAGTCTTGCATACTGTTCCCAGCCCTTCCTGCCATACTGAGCTTAGGATGCTAAAGCTCTTGTATCTTACAGGCTGGAGCTCCCAGTCTTGATGCCAGAGCTATCCCATCCTGGCTTTGAGTCCCAGCGGTGATGGGGCACAGACAAACAATGGCTGGACCGATGCTCCACTGGTCCATAGCCTTGCCTGGAAGAAGCAGCAACTTCACTGAGCCTGACAGCAGCCCCTTGCCTGCTCAGCAGGTGGCAGCTGGCAGCAGCATATCCTTGAGAGCTCAGTACACTAGCTGTGCAAAGTGGTGTGTGAGCAGCTCCTCAGCTGAGGGTCTCTGACGAGCTTCCACAAATATGCGCCTCAGGAAGTCCCTGCCGTGTTCTGAGATGTGAGAGGGCAGCTGAGGATTGGTAGGCTGGGTAGCAATCTTGAAAATGGCAGCCATAGCTTCATACTCTGCCCAAGGTGGTTTCTCTGTCAGCATCTCCACCACAGTACAGCCCAGGCTCCTGGAAGAGAGACCCTTATGTCACCTGTCAGCCACTCTATACATTGTAATGAAAGGAGGTATCTTTCTCAGATCAAAACTGAAGGACAAATGGGCCAAGCTAAAGGTTGATAGGGTTACAGATATATGCTGACATACCAAGATGTCATTGGGGCACTTACTGAGACTGTAAGCCTCCAAGATAACTCTACTAGTTTTCTGTTGGTGAAAATAGTTTCTATTTCCTTGATTTTTGAGTTTCGGGGGTGCTGTCTGCATTTCTTCCTATCTAGGTCTATTTTGTGTAAGAGATTGAACCCAAGGCCTTGTGTGTATTCAGCACATTCTATACTATTAAGCAATAGCTTCCCCAAGCCATTTGTCTGTGTTTCTTGGCTTCTGGTCCCGCACTCCTTGACCAAGTCACTCTAACCTGTGTACCCTCTGCCACATCTCCCACTACCCAGTCTGATCTGCCTTTCTTTTATAGAGACCTCACCATTACCCCAGGCCCACCCAGATGCTTCAGGACAGTGCCTCACAGTTACAGAGCTTACTGCCATATAGGTCACATTTATAGGTTTTGGCAGTAGGATTCAGACACCTTTGGTGGATGACACATGATAACTTTCCAAGGAGAGTTGTTCTTGTAACTCTTGGGTTCTCTCTGAAGTCAGATATAAAGTTAAGTAAGTCAAATATAAGCCATTTGGACATAAGAAGGGACTACGTTTACTCATTTAAAGACAAATCTAGGCCTCCAGAATAGATCCTGTGCTGTTTGTGTGTGTTATATGCATGTTAGCATGTCTGTATTTGTACATGCAGAGGCAAGCAGGACAAGTGTCTATCACTAAAATGGAAGGTTGCTTTTTTGGTTAGACTGACAGGTCAGAGAACTCTCTGGATCCACCTGTCTGCCTCCCAGTGCTGGAGTTACAGGCATGCCTGGCTTTTATGTGGGAGCTAGGGATTTTAGCTTAGGTCTTCATACTTTGTATGGCAAGTATTCTTACCCATCAAGTCATCTTCCCTAGCTCTAGAATTTACCTTTTCTTTTCTTTTCTTTTTTCCTTTCTTTCCTTCCTTCCCTCCTTCATTTCTGACATAGTCTCATTGTTCTTGGTTGGCATAGAACTCACTATGTAGACCAGGCTTACCTTGAACTCACAGAGATCTGAAAGCCTCTGCTTCTCCAGCGCTGGGATTAAAGGGGTTAACCACTAGGCCCAACCCCAAACCTGCTTCTTAAAGAGGTCCATCAAACCTGAGGGATTTTGACTCCCATGGCTTAAGTCTTTAGCAATAACCCTTAGTTGTTTGGGATAAAAAATTCATTCCCAATGTGCTCTGCATTTATCTTCTCACCCCACTATAAAATCAATACCTGGGTGCACCAGCTAGCAAGAGTAGGTAGTCAGCCTCTCTTTCTCATCCTGTCAAGCCCCCAAATTCATGTCTGACTTAAAGATCCTTCAGCTCATTCAGTCACGGAGATCAATAGCATAACCCAGTACTCACCACACATCTGCTTTTCTTCCATAGCCCTCGCCACTGATGACTTCAGGACTCATCCAGTATGGTGTGCCAGTGACGGAGCGCATGCCTGTCCCTGACATGCAGATGGTCTGTAGGCGTTTGCTGGCCCCAAAATCCCCAAGCTTCACATTGCCAGCTGAGTCTCGGAGGATATTGGCTCCTAAAGGCACAAAAGGGCAGAGGCTACCAGTTTTCACCCTCTTATATTTTCCTGTTATCTCCCCTTCCAGGTGCCTGAAACTGTGGGAAGGTCAGAGCCACCACTGACTTAGACATGAGCTCACAGTATGAGGATCAGCTCCTTAGTCTAGATTTACATTTTGGACTATTTCCTCCATACTGTTTAACCAATTTGTACACTTATCTCCAATTAAGGAGTAATTGGGGCCCTATTTTTTTCAGAAAGCTCAGAGTAGTTAGTTGTGATTGGTCTACTGGTAACTGAATGGTAGCCTTGAACCTAGGTCTCACTATGTAGGCTTGTCAGACCTAGAACTCACTATGCTGACCAGCTGGCCTCAAAGTACACAGGGCTCTGCCTGGGATTAAAGGTTTACACCACTGTGCCTGACTGAACCTGTGTCATGATGTCTCTGCCACAGCTTTCTCTCTACTCACCCTTGATGTCCCGATGCACGATCATGTTGCTGTGCAGGTATGACATGCCCTCCAGTATCTGCCGGGTATACTTCCGGGTCACACTCTCTGTCAGAGCTCCGTAGGCCTTCAACTGGTCTTTTACAGAGCCCTAATAGAGCACAAGGAGTCAAGAGAGTCCCCTTGCGGGTTGGCTTGTGAGAGGAGACAAAGTTAGTTCTAGTCCCCGGTACTGTAGTAAAGCAGGGATTCGTGTGAGTCTCATTTGGACGTAGGAGCCCCTTTTGTCAGGAACTGTCAGACAGCATAGAGAAAGGCATCAAACAGTCCTTCTCTCAAGCAAATGGCAAGTCCAGGTTGCAGGGATCCACTGTTCTAGGTAAAGGCTGTGCTTACTTGACATGGACCAGCCCTTCAGGACTCTCCAGTTAGATGGAACCTGGGCCAGTTCTCATCTCACACCCTCTCTGTAGCTACAGGAAGGGCCCTCCTGACATCAAATCCTGCTATCTCTACACATGGTTTCCCAGCTCATGGGATTAGACCCAGGTCAAGAGTGACTCATGCCCACACCACTAGCCCTAGGTCAAGCCCTCTTATGTGAATTTCACATGCATCCAAGGGCACATACCCCTGGCATATACTCCATAAAGATGGTGAGGATCTTCTCAGCACGGTCCCGCAGGCAGCCGTAGTACTGCACAATGCGCTCATGCTGCAAGTTCTTCAGCAACTGGATCTCACACTCCAGAGCACTCACCTCCTAGAGAGGAGCCAGTGGTCACCTACCTAGGCACTCAGGGTCCAGTTCTGCCCACCTAGGGTCAGCTTATCTTGTTGTTTCACAGGGATCTGCTTTGGGAACTTCAGTTAGGGAACAGCAAAGTCAACTGTCTAGCCCTTGGCCACAATGCTCAGTAGCCCTTGGTACTGCTTACCCAGAAGGAGGAGGGTGGAGGGGCTACAGAAGCCTAGTTAAAGTAACTACTATATTTGCCTATTCAAATTGAGGTATAGACTATGTGACTCCTACTTTCAAAAGAACAAATGAGTGAGTTCCACAGCTTCCTTTTGGGCCAAGGCACTGTTTGGAGAATGGGCACAAAGAGTGCCCTTTGGGGAAGTGGTCATCACATCTCAGTCTGGGTTCCTAGGACTTAGCATGGAGGCAGTCCTCTCAGGGGCTCCAGCCACTTTGAAACACTGACCCTTTATCCTTGGCTAGAGCTAAGATGAACAGCAAAGGAGCTTGAGAAGAAGTTATGGGGAGTATCATTTTAGGCAAGTACTCAATAGGTGTTTTGGCTGGAGGTTGGTGGATGGGGAAGGCCATACCTTGCTTGTCTCAGGACTATCTGGGTCAAATTGGACCTGCTTAGAAGCAAGTTCACGTCCTGTGTCCACATCATAGCACAAGTAGACCCTGCCGAAGGCACCTTGACCCAGGAGCTTCCCCCGACGCCAATTGATGGGAGCACTAGGAGCTATGGAGAGCAGCAGGTGAGTGTTTGAGCATGAAACACTGTATTTGGACCAAGCACCATCTACCCCTTCCTTCTCTTATAGGCATAAGCCCTTGGTCAACAGGACCTTAAGGACAGAGTCCTGACAAACATTAGACTGGTAAAGTAGCATTCTGTCCTGATCAACCAACCTTATTTTCAAAGCTCCTATGCATGTTTTTCATCTGTTCATTATTAATTTTTAAACAAGGCCTTGCTGTATAACACAGACTGGCCTTGAACTCACTATATAACTCAAGCTGGTCTCAAACTTTAGCTCTTTCTGCCTCATCATCCTGAGTGCTGAAATTACAGGCATGTACCCTCATGCCTAGCTTGCTCCTAAATATCTGAATATGGCAAGGATTAAGAATATATTCTTTAGCTTCAACATGGGAAAACTAAAGACTAAAACTAAAGAAATGGCTTATCATAAGGCCATGGGGTCAGGCCTATATCCTAGGGCATGGCACTCTCAAGAGTGGGAAGGATGTGCCAGAGCAGCGCACCACAGCTGAGCTCTTGCCCCTGGAGCTAGTCTACCCCCATCCCTCTCCTAGTCAGGGACACTCCTCACATTTGGTTGGCACACTCCTTTCCTGCACAGTGAGGGCATTCTCACTGTCTGCACTCCTTAGGCGCCCACGGGGGTCCAGGTACTGCACAGCTACACCCATGTTCTCGCCATTTGTGCTCAGGGAGCGACTTGAGGGCACCAGAGTGAATAGGTTGCCTTGATGCCGTCGTATTCGGGGAAATGTTCTTCTGCCTGAAAGGGTAAGAGTGAGAACAGAGCAAGTCAGAGCCTGGCCACATACCCAGATGTGAAAAGCAGAGGAGAGTGACAACCAGCTCAGGTGCATACCCCCTGCCCCCTACCACTTGATTCATGCCAGAAAGGCTGTCCCATCCCCCTAAGATCAAGACAAAAGCAGAAATTCGGAAGTTGCTTGGTTCAAGAAGTTCCAAGCACAGAGAAGGCATAAGACTGATCCTCAGGCCCAACAAAGAGACAAACTACAGCTCAAATGTGACCTGTTCAACATTCTGCTCCTGACCCCTCTGCCACAGCTTTAGTCTATTTGTTGTTGCCACAGAGGGTGACGTTAAAGAAGTGGCACCCTGGAACATAAATATACTCAGAGGACAACATTCCCAGTGGCAGCGTTTTCATGGACCAACACCCCCCACACCCCCATATGGTTTCTTTCTCTTTCTTTCTTTCTTTC
>JADRCD010193369.1:59853-70381 GCA_019843815.1 Montemys delectorum
CTTTCTTTCTTTCTTTCTTTCTTTCTTTCTTTCTTTCTTTTTTGCCTAAAGTCTAGAGCACAATGCCTTAGGAATAAGAGAAAATGCAGAGGCTGAGCAATTGGTCTCCTTTCCATCCACCCCTAAACTCTCCTTTTGTGGTGGCTTTTTCCAGGCAAAAGTTTGGTCTTTGACCAGCCATCCAGCAGGGGCCAGTGTAGAGCACTCACCATCATTGTAGTCTTTGTGATGCACAGATACATGGTAGCGCCTGGGATAGGTTCCGCCTTTAACTCCTTTATCATAGAGCTGGGTCTCCCGATCTGAGGAAGATAGGACAGTCAGTTACTTGACCCAGGGTAAATCAAAATGGATGGCTCACTTAAGCTCCTAAGGCCTTCTGAGACTTTACAGTAGAATTTCCAGGAAAATTACTATATAGTTTTGGCTTTCCAATTTAGAGGCATCTGTGGTTCCAACAAGACATTTCCCCAACCCCTGCAGTGCCCACCTAGATTCTGGAGAACTCACCTGAGCACTCCTTTCTGTTGTCTGGGAAGCTCCGGGCTCGGGACATTTGTGATTTCCTGAAGGATGGGCTAGAAAAAGCAAAAGACTATAAAATAAACTTCAGTGCCTGTCTAGAGTAGCCCAGAGGGCAGAAGGAAGAGCGTCTGAGGTGGTCTCCCCTTCCAAATGATGTTCAGAAAAAGAGGTGGAGAAAAGCAGTTCTACCTGGAGCCTGGTGCTCACTATCACCCTACTTTAGTAGCCTGAGGCCAAAAGTCAGGAGGGATACTTCTATCTATTCTACTGAACTCTACCCTGGCTATTTGCCCCTTTCCATTTTTGGCCTTTTTTCTAATCTCCAATCTCTAGCAAGAGAAGAGCTGCAAACACCTAACCAAACCAAACCACAACAACAAACCAACTTGGCCTAGGCAGTAATAATGAGAACACTGCAGTTTAAAGAATGCTTTTTATGAGGCAGGGTTTCTCCATGTAGCCCTGGCTATTCTGGAACTCACTCTTGTAAATCAGGCTGGCCTTGAAATCTCAGAGATCTGCTGGCCTCTGCCCTGAGTGCTGGGATTAAAGGTGTGCAGCCTCGCCGGGCGTGGTGGCTCACACCTTTAATCCCAGCACTTGGGAGGCAGAGGCAGGCGGATTTCTGAGTTTGATGCCAGCCTGGTCTACAGAGTGAGTTCCAGGACAGCCAGGGCTACACAGAGAAACCTTGTCTCAAAAACCAAAACCAAAACAAAAACAAAAAAAAAGGTGTGCTGCCCCTCTGCCTGGCAAAGAATGCTTCCTTACTTTACAGAGTGAGTGTTTCCTCATTTAACTCTCATACCTCTGTAAGTTAGGACAAATAATAAAAGTAAAACAGGTACCAATTATTGAGCAGCGAATGCTTCCTTACTTTACAGAGTGAGTGTTTCCTCATTTAACTCTCATACCTCTGTAAGTTAGGACAAATAATAAAAGTAAAACAGGTACCAATTATTGAGCAGCTGCTGTGTTATTACTAGTTGATAACCTATAAGTTAAATATAACACCTCTCTCTATATGCTCAAAGGCAGCCGGGAAGCAAGAGTTAATCTTAAGACCTGGTATTCTACTCCGGTCTGTTTCTATATCAGACATCCTCCCTTTAGACTACCATCTCATTTTAGAGATGGAGAAACCAAAAACCAAGAGGAAAGTGGGTAAATTAAGCTATCTTTCCAAGATCCAGTTAAGCCTGAATGGACCTTTGACATGCAAGTACCTTGCACTGTGCAGATATGGATGTACATGTAAAGGCCAGAGATTGATATCTGGTATCTTTCCCAATTGTTCTCCTTCTTATTTTTAGAGGCAGTTTCTCTGAACTTTCAGATGCAGCTAGACTGGCTGGCTAATGAGCCTTGGTTATCCTCCTATTTCCACCTCCCCAGCAATGGTTACACATGTGCAGTCCGGAACCCAGCTGTCTCACTTGACATCTGGTAGATTGAATTCAGGTTCACATGCTTGTACATCAAGCACTTTATAACTAAGCCATCTTCCTAGTCCTCCAAGTATCTTCTGAGGGTCACAGGTCAGAAGCTGTCCAGAGAATTTCGGAGTTGCCCTCTACTTTCAAACAACCAGACTACCATCCCCCTTTGACATTCCAAAGTTTAGGACAGCCCAACCTAGATCAGTCCTTATCCTGGCTGAGACCCTGCCTAGTGGTAGCATCTTTTGCCATGTTTACTTGTGCCTTTTTGTTCCCTAATAGGAGAGTAAGCCCCAAAGAAATTAACAGACTAATTACTATGGATGTATTCTGTGACATCTAGAGGACACCTTCATGGACAACTGATCACATAATTAAGAAGGAAGCTGTTCCTGTTTCCTAGCCCCAGACCCGTTTCCCAATCCCCAATCAACAGGCTCTTAGCATAAAGAGGCGACAGCCTGCTCCAAAGACCCTTTCAAGCCAGGTTATGGCACATAGGAAACTGATGTATGAAGACTGTGAGTTCCAGACCAACTATCTAGTGAGAACTTGTCTCAACAAAGCAAAATAACAAAACAAACCCTTGATACTACTAGGTGAACCATATAGACATTTGGCTTTATAAAGCATAGCACTGACTTCTATCAGTGTTAGAATATTTTACATCAAGAGATAAAAGTTCTGTTTTCTAATTATCTAGCTTCTTTTCAATCAGAAACATTTAAAGGAAGAAAAAGACAAAGGACAGACCAACCTATGTGTGAGAATCCCATTTTTCTTTCAAATTTCAACAAGCCATTGATCTCAATCCAGATCACAGTAATGAGGTTAAAAAGTAGCAGAATATAGTATGTGTAAAGTCAAACCACATAAAGCACTGGGAACAACACAGCCAACAATAAGTGAGCTGTTCTTCTAAACTATTATTAAGTTTATTTTGTTTGTGTACTTAAACACTCTCAGTATGTTGAGAAATTAAGGGGTTCTCTAGAAGCACATTGTTTTAATCCTGGGCCTGTGGCTGTATCAGAGACACAAACTAGCCAATTCTACTCTTTTTTTTTTTTTTTTTTTTTGAGACACGGTTTCTTTGTGTAGCCCTGGCTGTTCTGGAACACATTCTGTAGACCAGCCTGGCTTCGAACTCAGAAATCCACCTACCTCTGCCTCCCAAGTGCTGGGATTAAAGGTGTGCCATAATGCTCGGCTCAATTCTACTCTTAAAACTATTCCAAAAATGCCTACTTACTAACCCAAACCACCACTACTCCATACCTGTCTGCTGATCTGTCCAAGGATTGGCAGCTTCCTGACAAGGAATTTTCGGCACTGCTCAGGGGATCTAGCATCTGTAAGGCAAGCCACACAATGAAACAACAGTTTGACTCAAATCCCAGCCAGCTGACCCAGGTAGAGCTAGCATGTACTCTTTTTTGTCAAAATATGGAGGAGTCTTTGTTTCCCCATGTAGTGGAGGAAGGGTTATAGGGTACCATTCTCCCTTAGTTTGAAAGGCAAGCTTCTAAGAAGAAAATGTTTGGCTGGCTTCCTTAGAGCTCTGCCAATAGAGCAAAGCAGAGGTACTGTTTCTCTTCTTGGCACTTTCTTGGCCCATCAAAATTAGTGCCTGGCACTTGATATGGTATTGCCCTGCATAGATTTCCAGTAGAGTTTGGGTGGGACCTTAATGCTTCTGTTTATACTCTATAATTCACAGTTTATACAGACAAGCATTACCTCATTTCACAATGAACACTGCAGACCCAGAAAGGTGAGGAGACATATCCAAACTAAAAACATGGTTAGTGCACAGCTGGTGCCAGAAAAACAAACTCCCAGCTCCCGGCTCTAAAGCAGAGGTAAGAGGTAGCTACATAAATTAAAATACTTTTCTAGCTTATACTCAAGTTCAATAACAAAGAACCTTCAGAATAGATTTTTTTTCCAACCAATCTCCTAAAGGCTTATATTAAGAGACACACACACACACACACACACACACACACCTTCCTGTATACTTTACATCATCATGATTACTTATATATAATAATTTAATATAAGTGCTGTGGAAAGTTGTTAAACTATATTGTTTAGGGGAGGACAAAAAAAAGTCTGTACAAGTTCAATACAGACAGATGGTCAGTAAAAAACCCAGGAAAGAAATCTGCAGCTAAAGGCAGCCCAGCTTACTGCTCTAAACTTAAAGTTACCTGGAAAGTACAGAAGAAAGGAAAGTTTAAAAGGCTTCTCATATCCTTTATAGCTTGAATAATTAAAGGTACAGGAATCTGCTTTCTGTAGAATCCCACAATGCTGGTATTAAATTGTGTGTGTGGCGCTTGCACATTTGAGTATAGGAGCCCACTGAGCCTAGAAGAGATGCCAGATAGCCCAAAGATTGAGCATTAAGAACTCTTAACTGCTATACCACCTTTCCAGGCCACCCCCCTTTTAAATGTTTATTTTTTATTTTTGTTTATGTGTATGCTATATCTGTGTGTAGGGGGAGATATGCGGGTACCCACAAAGGTTAGAAGACAATGTCAGATCCTCTGCAGCTGGAATTACAGATAGTTGTGAGATGCCCGACATGGGAGCTGGTCATCAAACTCAAATCCTTGAATCCTTGAGCCTTCTGTGACTATTTTACCTATTAGAAATTCTCACTGCTTAAGCCAGATCTCAGAAACTTGAAACAACTTAATTCAGTGCAGTAAAGGCAAGCTCACTGAAGGGGGGGGGGGGAGAAGCAGAGTTCTTACCCTTACTCAGTTAATTAATACAAAGTGTAATTTTTATTAAGTAAGCTATGTTACCATCAAAATGGGTTAAGCCATTGCGGTGGACACTTCATTAGGTGACCAATGAGTTACCCTTCCCTTGAGTGCAAACACAACTGGGACATAGTTCTAGCCAATAAGCTAAGGCAAAGAGGACAGGAATGCTCATCTCCGTAATTACATTATGTTATAGAAGACTCCATCTTTGTAGATTGGAACAACAGAGTCAGACCAGCCTGGAAGAAGGAAGGCCATGGTATAAGAAGGACCAATAATAAGGAACTGTAGGTAGCCTCTAGAATCTGAGAAACTCCTTGAACAACCTCTAGAAAAGAAAATGGGCTACAGTCCAACCAAGCACAAGGAACTAAATTGTGCCAAGAACCCCAAGCTCAGGAAAGCTTGAGTAGTACCTTGAGTGTAGCCCTGTGAGACCACGAGGAAAAAAAAACAGTTTAGTTATGTTTGGACTTCCAATCTAAAGATACTAAAATAATAAATGTTTATTGTTTTAACACCAAATTTGTGACAAATTATTATGTAACAATAGATAGGTAGGGCTGGAGAGATGGCTCAGCGGTTAAGAGTACTGATTGCTCTTTCAAAGGTCCTGAGTTCAAACCCCAGCAACCACATGGTGGCTCACAACCATCTGTAATGAGATCTGATGCCCTCTTCTGATGTGTCTGAAGACAGCTACAGTGTACTTACACATAATAAATAAATAAACCTTTAAAAAAAAAACAGTAGATAGGTTATACAGGTATTTGCAAAATCATTTTATTTTACTTGGTCCTACAGTCTAATTTATAACCCCCCCTCCATCTTCATCAAGAAACAGAAAATCTAAAATGTAGCCAATGAAAAACATAATCTGTCAGGTCAGAACTGTTCATAGGTAAAACTAAATAGCAAAACTAAAATATGGCCAATGAAAACCATAATATATCAGTCTGGGTTGATCATAGTTAAAACTACTGAATAAAGTACACAAACAGTACAGCACAGTGTTGCTTTGCAAGGGGCCTAGTGAGAGACCCCAAAGTTGGATTATCATTAAGTGCTCCCCTAACACTAGTGAGGTTAAGAGGTTTAGATCTCATCTTTAAAAAGAACTGACTTTTGGCCCTTCAAAGGAATAACCCATCTTGGGGCAGAAATGGTTCTCAAAGCACTATGGGCATCAAGTTCCTCAGATCTGTAATGAGATCACTGAGAGTCCCATCCCAATCTTGGTCTGACACAAGACATGGTACACCCTGACACCCCATCTCCACACCCTCATACTCACACACTGCTCGCTGGTCTCTGGGATGAATTCACCTTCACTGTTGATGCTTGTATACGATCCCTGCCGGGCAATGTGCTGCTGTCGCTCAGGTACATAACCGGGAGGAGGAGAGCTTCGGCCAGGGTTCTGGGAGCCTAGAGCACAGAAAGAAGACTCTTTAACAACAGAGCCAAGATGTGGCACAGAGGGCCAGATAGAATACTGATCCCAAGATGTGGGATGCAATTTAGATGGTCATGCAATTCAGCATGTTCAGCTTGAGGAAGCAAACACCATCCCTTCCTAGACAAGTAACTTTCAGAGACGGAGCAGCACTGAGCATATGTAACTAAGAACCCTGGAAACAAAACACGGATCAGAACTAACTCTGTGACAGTCTATGCAAGCTGGATGTTAGTGAGCCAGCTTTAAAAATGCTCTTAGGGCCGGGGTGGTGGCGCATGCCTTTAATCCCAGCACTTGGGAGGCAGAGGCAGGTGGATTTCTGAGTTCAAGGCCAGCCTGGTCTATAGAGTCAGTTCCAGGACAGCCAGGGCTACACAGAGAAACCCTGTTTCAAAAAAACAAAAACAAAAACAAAACAAAAAAATGCTCTTAGGACCTTGAGATGGCTCAGCGGGTAAGAAGAGCACTTGTCACTAAGCTTGACACCTAAAGTGTAAGCCCCAGGATCTACATGATAGAAGGAGAGAACTAACTCCTACAAGTTGTCTTGTAACCTCCACACATGCTGTGGCATACATGTGTACATGTGTGTATACACACACAATAAGCATAGTAAAACTTTTAGGCGGTGGTAGCACACACCTTTAATCCCAGCACTTAGGAGGCAGAGGCAGGTGGATTTCTGAGTTCGAGGCCAGCCTGGGCTACAGAGTGAGTTCCAGGACAGCCAGGGATACACACAGAAACCCTGTCTCGAAAAAAAAATTTTCTTTTAATGTTCTTGTACATTATGCATAATGTCAATTCTCTTGATAATGTCACAGTAGGCCACTGTGGCACCAATGCCATGTCCTCCTATCCAAGGAAGAACCTAGGAAAATGATCAGTTCATTTCTCTGTACATATAATTCAGAGATACACTACAAGATCACAAGCCTTGAAACCCTAAATATTATCAAACCCTGTGTATGTATGAGTATGACAAAAGTTTAATGTGTAAGAGATTAATAATTAGCTTGTCATAATGGTGTACTCCAATAATCCCAGGAATCAGGATAGGAGCAAGGAGACTGACCTCAAGACTAGCATAAGCTACATACCAAGATTCTTTAAAAAAAAAAAAAAAAAAAGACCAATAACAAACAAAGAAACAAACAAACACAAAAAAACCCACTAGGGCTAGGGATGTAGCTCAGTGAAAGAAGTCCTTGGGTTTGATCCCTAACACTACACACTGCAAACCAAACAACAAAAACTCAAACTAATAAAATACAACAATTATAACAAAATATTTCAATAAAATTAACAGCATCACTTCTCTTCAAAGCCATTAGGTAAAAAAATGGGTTACTTAAATGCAAGCACTAATAATACAATAAATCTAATAACTGGGGTAGCCACTAAGTGACAAATGGACTGGTAGCAAGTGTGTCATGGGCACACCGGACAAAGGCATGACTCACATTTCAGGTACAATGATTGAGATTTTATCGAGTAAAGCACAATTTAAAACTTATTGTTGGGCCTGGAGAAATGGCTCAACAGTTAAGAATCCAAAACGCTCTTGCAGAGGATCAGAGTTGGATTCCCAGCATCCCTACTGGGTAGCTTACAATTGCCTGTTACTCACACCAGGGGAATCTGATGTTTCTAGCCTTAGCTGGCACTGGCACAGTCATACACATATCCACATAATTAAATGCAATACACCTTAAAAGCAAAACAAGTCAGGCAGTGGTGTCTGATGTCTTTAATCCCAGCACTCAGGAAGCAGAGGCTGTGGAACTCTGAGTTCAAGGCCAGCTGTGTCTGCAGAGTGAGTTCCAAGACAGCCAGGACCACACAGAGAAACCCTGCCTTGAAAAATAAAGCAAACAAAACCACAAAAACTCACCCTGAGTGTGGTATTGCAGCCCTTTAAACTCAGGTAGATCTCTTGTGAGTTCTAAGTAGGCCTTGTCTACACATCAAGATACAGGCCAGCCACAGTGAGATCTTATCCCCAAAAAAAGCTCTCTAAGAGTGGTGGTTTGGATAAGAATGGCCCCCATAGGCTCATATATTTGAATGCTTGGTCCCTAGTTAATGGAACTGCTTTGAGAAGATCTAGTGGGTGTGTTCTTGATGCAGGTGTGTCATAGGAGTGGGCTTTGAAACTTCAAGCTTCAAACCTTTTAAAGGTTTCAAAGCCCACCCAGGTCTAGTCTCTCTGCCTCAAGCTTACGGATCAAATGTAAGCTCCCAGCTACTACTCTGATGCCATGCCCACTGGCCACCTTGCTTCCCACCATGCTGGCCGTGGACTTACCCTCTGAAATTGTAAGCAAGTCTTCAATTAAATGCTTCTCTTTATAAATTGCCTTGGTCATAATGTCTTTTCACAGCAATAGAAAAGTAATCAAGAAACTGTGTACTTCGGATTTCTTTTCTTTTTCCTTTTGGTATGTTTGAAAGAGGTTCTCACTGTGTAGCCCTGGCTGTCCTGGAACTCACTATGTAGATCAGGATGGCCTCAAACTCAGAGACCTGCGGCTTCTGCCTCCCAAGTGCTGGGATTAAAGGTTTGTGTACCACCACACCCCATCCTGATTTCTTCATTTAAAATTTTCTGACTGAGCTAGACGTAGAGTTTAAGGAACTGAGGTAGGAAGATCATTTGAGTTTGAAGCCAACCTAGGCACAAGTATAAATTAAAAAAAAAAAAAAGAAAAGAAAAGAAAATAGAGTCAGACCTTATGGCACATGCCTATAATCCTTGCCCCTACGAAGTAGAGGCATTTCATTTCATAATGACTTCAAGGCCAGCCTGGGATAAAAGAGACTATGAATAAAACAAACACAAATTCGAAATAGTTGACTGAAACTATGAAAAGCAGTATAAATAAAAGGGCCTGTACATTAGTTTATCAGCTGAGTTCTTTTGAGCTTTGGCCCCAACATTTTAAGGCTGGGGTCCAGGAAAAAATTACCTGGATACATCTGGGCATATGTCCTGGGGCTCAGTTCTTCCAAGTACCTTCTCTAACCGGTTTTCTACCTGTATCAGATAAGACAACACTCTGAGCTAGGCTGGTGGCACATGCCTACAATTCCAGCACTCCGGAAGCTAAGGCAGTATCAGCTCCAGTGAAGGCATAATGGCCAGTGACACGAGGCTGCCTCTCCTTACCGTTTACTCCCACGCTTCCTGACTACTATGAATAACCTTATGTTGTCCTTATTTACAAGTTTCCTTTTTGTTGGACATTCATAGTAATTACTTCGTTTGATTTTCAACAATTTGCAAAAGACCTTTGGCAAACATTCTCTGCTTAACTGCTAAATGGCAGACACCCTGGAAGGTATTTTTGTTACTTCAGAATAAAACAATCTTTAGACAGTTCAAGAAAAATACTAACAAGGCCAGTGAGATGGCTTAGCAGGCAAAGGTACAAGGAGCTTGCACCAAGACTCACAATAATGAGTTCAACTGTTAGAACCTACATGGTCTAAAGAGAGAAATGAGTCTACCAAGTTGTCTTCTGACTTTCAGATGTGCTCCCCTAGCTTCTCGTTTGGGGGAACATATTTATTCCATCATGGAGAAAGGCAGACATATAAGAATCTTTTTCTCTTTTATGCCCTCTACCTCTCTGCTACAACCCAGAAATTCCCAGACACTAGAAATGGCAAAGTGTCATCCCTTAACAAATTATTTCACAACTACTAAATTGGGTTTTCTGGGGTAGAACTCTGCAGGCAAGGTGTTCTGTGGAAATGTCTAAGAGCACAAGTTTAGTAGCTGGAGGTGTAGGGAAGAACTTGACTCATTCTACCCTGGAAGATGTGACCAGCCATCCCAACTTCACTCTTTCCTGACAGAAACTAGTTTCAGAAGGAAAATTTAGGATTCCTACTGTTTTAATTTTGTACATAGCTCACTCAGCCTGCACTCCAGGACAGATAGATGGCAGGTCCATCTATACTGTAAAGACTGCTGAAGAATCTGGCTAAGATGCTTTTAAAACCCAGAAAAAAATATATTCAGCATAAACAAACGGGCCTCAACAAAACTTTCTGAGTCAGGGAGGCTCTACCTCAACCAAGAAGGACCAAGAAAATAGAAGAAAAATACTTGAAAGAAAAAAAGGTGTGCCGGGCAGTGGTGGTACACACCTTTAATCCCAGCACTTGGGAGGTAGAGGCAGGTGGATTTCTGAGTTTGAAGCCAGCCTGGTGTGTAGAGTGAGTTCCAGGACAGCCAGGGCTACACAGAGAAACCCTGTCTCAAAAAACCACGAGAGAGAGAGAGAGAGAGAGAGAGAGAGAGAGAGAGAGAGAGAGAG